>CM076575.1:2099825750-2099968348 GCA_034641835.2 Pinus albicaulis | reverse complement strand
AAATAGGAATTCTAAAGAAGTTTTTCCTCCCTAATACAACTTTGTCTCATTACATCCAGTGATGTTTACATAGATAAATAAGTGGGATTGAAACTTGCATCGATTATCACCTCCAAGACTTTCACTTGGTAGCTAAGACTTTGCAAGAAGGTTACCCACCCCCACCACCAACTTTGTTTTAGTTGCACTTGACCATGGAGATTTTTCCCATAGTCAAGCCTGATTAGATTTCTATCCCATTTGCAAAACATGTGCAAGTATTGTGCCTTATGCACCGTCCATTCAAAACTATGTTCTTTTTATTCTATCATTTGGAATTCCATAATATTGGATTATGAAAGCCCCAAAATTCTTAAACAAAGAAAAGGGAGTTGTAAATGAATGGTTCATAAGGAAAAAAAACTCAATAAGGTTTTTCCAATGAGCTAATAATCTAAGTGGGATGGAATTTGGGGAAAAATCCATGATCAAGCATGATTATGGGTGCCCTTCCCAAGAACTCGTGGTTAGTAAGCCCCAAAGGTGATGATTGTCACTATGCAACTCTCTTTGCTAGTTTCAATCCCACTTATTCATCCCTATTAACATTACATGACTCACTCAATGCTAAATGGACCATTCAATGCATGATAAATATGTCAACAATGAATGTTCTTCATGGGAGATGGGTCATAACAAATAACTTGAGCATTGAATATTTTATATAGTCAATCCAAAAATGACATTTCATAACTTTGGACTATATGAACACCCAAAGGGGTTAGATCTAATAGTGAAGAATGAAAATTTTATCATCATTGACCAAAGTTAATCTTTTTGAAAGATTCTTTAGCCCCTTTGAGTTATCATGGGGACACTTGAAGATAGTGGTTTAACATGTGAGGTTGAATTTCATTCCTTGTGCATACATAAGTGGATAAAAACCCACCCTCATATCCTTTTCAATATTGATCCATAATTGTTATGCTAACATTTTAATCTTCATTGGACAAAAATTGGAAGCTTTGTCTCAGTTGCACTTGACCATGGAGTTTTCATCCATATTCAATCCCACTTAGATTTATGCCCCATTTGCAAAACATTTCCAATTATTGTGCCTTATGCACCATCCATTCAAATCTCTGTTCTTTTTATTCAATCATTTCCAAAAATTGATATTTCATGATATTGGACAATGAAAGTTGAAAATCTTGAGAGGAGGGTGAATCGGTATTTCTTTTCAATTGTTATTTTTGCAGTTAGATCACTTATATTTAGAACAAAAAATGGCTTAATAAGAATAAATGATTTACAGTAATTTCTTCTTTACGGTAAATCAAGTAATCAGAGTGTAGGGCTCAACACTAGATGAAGACACCAATCTTCAATCTCCCGGGCTCAACCTATATTTTCCAAGCAGGAGCTTGGACTTCCAAGGCTCCAACCTTGTCAGTCCCGAGGCACCAGCCTCACAGGGCTCCACGACCCTATCTGCAGTGCCGGGCTCCGACTGGTTTCTTGAGGACTCCAATCCTCTAGGGCAACAAAACCCTATCTTCCAAGACGCCAACCGTGTCTCTATAGGGCTCCAACCCTCAAATTCACTTCGTCAAAATATGTTTGGTTATTCTTCATGGCTCCCAAAGTCTTCTTCAACGAGTCTTGTCAATCTTCAACTATGCCTCCTCCAAATCACTTCATCAATGACAACCTTGTCTTCTCAATAGGTGTCACCACTGCTCTTCATGTCACCTAGACACTTTCTCCAAGGTCACTCCATGAAGGCTTCAACACAACATCATGTCTCCAAGGGTACCTTCAAGATCTGCCTCTATTATGCTTCCAATTCCCTTCAATGGACCTTCAATGTTAGCTCCAAAGTATTCTCCAAGGTATGCTAAAGGAAATCCCCAACACAACTTCACAGACACTACAAGATGTATTTCAAGTTTTCTCCAAGCTGCTCCAATGTCCTGTTCAAACAAGCCTCAAACTCGTCTTCAAGGGGTCTTCAACAAGTCTCTTCAAGGGTAGCTCCAAAGTTTATTTCAAGTTTAGTCTTCAATCTAGCTTTGGTAGGTTCTCAACAAGCTTCCTATTTAACTGAATGACTGACCCAAATTCCGCAAGATACTTGTTCAAATATGGCACAGGTTTGAGATGTTTAGTAGTCACATGTCCAAGTTTAGCTTCTTGTGGTGTCTTAGCCCTTGGTGCCTCAAATGTCAAACTAGGGAAGGGATTCTCACAACCAAGTCTGCTCTCTTCCAATTGGCTTCCACAGGATGCAATATGATCCTCCTAGCAACAAATTCAACTCAAAATCATCCACATAACTGTACTCATGAGCTGATGCACCTACTGTAGAATATCAATCTGGTTAGGGCATCATTTCAGTCCATGACAACCCTCTCTTACCACTGCAACAATCCTGAAATTCAGCGTGACTTCCTTTCCTTGTTTATATGCCTCCCACGCTGCCTATTCCCTTATCTCTGAGCTTGGTAATAGGCCTTACGACCCCTCTAGCAAGCCCATAATAGGCCTGTGGTTTCTCTGCTGTCTCATAGAGCCTATGACCCTCAAAAATAAGGAAAATTATACCCTAAAATATGCACCAAACAGCCCATAAATAATTTGGATAACCTCTGCTATACCTCAGCCTCAAAGTCTTCTTATTCTCTCTGAAATGTCCTTCTCAGCCTCCTCCTTTTTCTGTCCACTTGTTTCCGAATTATTCACCAAGTCAAGCTCCACAAAACTGTCCACACACCAAGATGAGGAGACATGTTAAGACAGAGGGTGTAGTCCATTCACAGGAGACTTGTCACAGGTTTGCTGTAGGTTGAGTGACAAATTTTTAAAGGTAATCAGAGCTTTAAAAAAAAACTGTCCCTTCTCACATGTCTGAGCCCTATCCATAGCGAGCAATCCGAGCTGATAGCACCAAGTTTAGGTCACTGCTCACTGTTTTTCTGACCACAGGTCCAAGTTAAGAAATATCCCAACAGATCTGTCCTTTGCAGTTGTAACTTTGAGGTCTGTGATCAAAACGTTGCCCAAACAGTGATTTACCACAGTGATCAAGGTCTATATAAATTCTCCTTTCTTCCTGTGATGCTGGCCGAGGTCCTCAAATGTTGACTGAATTGGTGGCTAAAGAATGAGCTCGAAAACTTGAATAAATAGTGATTTTATCACTGCAAAATGAAAGGACACGTCTCTGCAAATAGGCCGACATGAAGGACAATGATAGGTCAGCTCATTTCTAAGGTTAATTTTTCTTGACTTAAAAATTCCATATCTCATCAACCGCTGGGAGTTTCGGGGCAAGTAAAGGCTCGTTAGAAAGCTAAAATTATGCTCTAAAAAGTAGTGTAGGTGTCATAGTGAAATTCTGCCTCTAAGATAGCAAAATTTATTTTTCTTTATAACTATCCTTGAATTTTTATGTGCAGAAAGTGATTGGGATAGCAAGAGGTCATTAGGTCTTCCTCATTGTTATGGCTCCAACAATGCCTTTATATTATTTCCACATCATCATAGTCTCATCATGTATTCATGTCATAGTGCAGTGATATGACATAGGAAACTTCATTATTAGGAAAGTTCCAAGATAGTAAGATAGTCTTCCAACCATAAAATGAGATATTCCATGTCATCATCACATGTAGTTCTCCATATGTCATCAAAGATTAAGGCCTAGATCATCAAGTGCATGCAACATTAGATCAAGTACTTCTTAGGGCTTCTTTCATTAGTGGTTTGACTTCTTCATTGATGGTATCCTAGTCAACCAAGAGTCATGACATCATCATCTGTAACCAAGCATCTCAAGAATATTGACATCTCGGTCAATGCCATATTGACATCAATGACAACCTTGATCAACAATCTCCCCCTTTGTCATTGATGGCAATATTCTTGCCCTTCCAATATACTCTCCCCCTTTGACATCAATGGCAAATGGGGTGCTCAAGTACTCCCCTTGTTAAGTTGCTTCTTTTCTTCATCAATAGTAATTCTTCATAACTATATTACTCCCCCTATCATGGTGCTCTTCATTCTGGAAATGTGGTCCATGATAGATGTGTCTTTCTTCATGTGATGAACCAACTCCCCCTGCCTGCATAACCTCCTCCAGCTTCAAGAAATATTTCTGCTTTGTGATCGGGTGGAAGAAGTCAATATTGGAATCATGTTCTTCAATGGAGCTGCTCCTGAGAGATGATCTATCAAAAGATGAATGTCCATGGGTGACTCATCAAAGATTTCATAGGTCCCATTCACGCATAACTTCTGCAAGAAAGCTCAAGAATCACAGATTCCCCCTAACTGTATGCATGGTCTCATTTTCACAGAGTTTCATTATCAATCACTTGGAATATCAAGGACGACTTCATCTAGTCAACAACATGTGTTGTTCGCTGTAGTGTTCAAGAGACTTCCAGATTCAACTTGTTTCCTTCTCCATACTTGTGTAACTTTCTTTTCTGGCATGGTTCTAGCTTGTGTAGGGGCCCAAGTCATGTTACAATCATGTGCCATATGTCCAATGTTATGGAAATTGAAGCACTCTATCTTGTTCATGAATAAGAAATCATGAATTCTTCTTGCAAAATTGCTTCGAGGAGATTGACGGGGACCATTATATTTGTCTTTGTGATGTGTCCTACAATCTTTTGCCATGTGCCCAAAGTTTGTATAAGAATAGCAATATCCAAGAAATATACTTTGGTACCTGGGTGATGAAGAGTTCCTTGAAGTACTCTTGAAGTATTTTTGCCTTGGGATTCTTTGATGATATTCATTTCCTTTTGTATTCTTGACACCATATGCAAGTCTCCTTAGAGTAGAATTTCTTCCATTGTTGTCTTGATTCTTCTCCTTGCCTTTGTTGGAACTGGGAGCATCAACATTTCTTTCTAGGTTCCTCACATCTTTGTTGTTTGAAGCATTATCATTCTTGCTTGAGGATTCACTTGCATAGCCAAGACCTGATTTATCAAGGGGAGACCTTTGCTGACTTAGGATGTCATCTAGGGTTTGAGAGCTTTTCAAGTTTTTATTCAGCAATTCAACTTCCTTTTCAAGAAAGACAATTTCTCCTTTCAACTTTTCACAATCTTCATATTTCATAAGTAGTTGCTTCTTCATTTCTTCCATCATCCTTGTTGCTTCATGTGCTTCGATTTTAAGGGAGATGATATTTGATTTCATTATGAAGACTTATTCATTCTCCTTTGCTAGACTGCTCTCCATTTCTTCTTTTATTCTTGTAGCTTCACATGTTTCGGCCTTGAGAAGATTGATGTCTGATTTTAGTTTCAATATTTCTTCATCCTTTTCGTCTAGTTGGCATATCATGGTGTTTCTCTCCTTTTCTGCTTCATTAACTTGTCCTTCTATGAATGCCAAAGTTTCCATCACCTTCTCAGCTCCTTGTGCTTGTTTCCTTGCTTCTTCTAGTTGAGATCTAAGAGAGGAGACCTCTTCCTTGTATTGACCAATCTCTGCTTCAAGATTGTTCAAGCTCTTAAGTCTTTGTTCAAGGTGGCTTGACAAAGTTTCATCCCTTTTCTTTGCGTTAACCAATTGATTTGTCATAGATATGAATTCTTCATGATGCTTTCTTATGTTTTGATGAAATTCCTCTTTAAGTTTGGCGAGCTCCTCATCTCTTTCTTGTACTTGAATCTTGACAAAGTCAACTTCCTTCCTTGCCTTGTCTTGGTTACCATCTTGCGCTTTCTTCTTAAGTTCCTCATTTTCCTTTTTCAAACCGTTAATCTCTTCCATGGAAGCCATAAGTTTATTCAAGAGATCTTCTTCAAAGTCTTCTTTGTTCTCTTCATCTTCTAGGTCTTCTTTAGCCTTGTTGTCATCTCTCTTATCTCCAGCTTTGTTGATGGATTCTGGACTTCTTTCTTGTTTTTCATCATCTTCTTGACTAGAGATCATTGTCAACGCTCCTTTTGAGTGAAGATCATGAAGTTTGTCCCATATGCCTTTTGCTTATGAACATTTTTGCAAATTGGCCTTCATAGAATCAGGTAGCCCATTCAAGATTGCTTTCATTGCTCTTGTATTATACTCATTGGATTCTCCTTCCATCATGCTATCAATTATCACCGATTTCCAGACTTCAATCCCTTGAGTCTTCAAGAAATTCCTCATTCTTGCCTCCCATATATCAAAGTTTCCATTGAAGAATGGAGCCTTCACAAATTGATTGACTTCAATATCGATGGTTGAGGAAGACACATCTTTAGGAGGATTGGAGACTTTCTTTCTTGGCTTTGCCATTTGTGTTCTGGGATCTTCTTAAAATTATTGAGCTTTGAATATTCTTGGCCTCATTAATTGTTGGAAATACTGAGAGGTGAGTGAATCAGTATTTCTTTTCAGTTGTTAATTTTACCAGTTAGATCACTTATATTTAGAACACAAAATGAACAATGATAGAATGAATACTTTTATTAATTTCTTCTTTATAATAAATCAAGTACAATATATGTAGGGCTACAACCCTAGATGAAGACACCAATCTTCAATCTCCCAGGGGCTCAACTTTGTGGTACCAGCTTAGGCTTGGACTTCCAAGGCTCCAACCTTGTCAATTACAGAACTCAACCTCTTGGGCTCCAACCCTTAACTTCACTTCGTAAAAATATGTTTGGTTATTCTTCACGGATCCCAAATTCTTCTTCAACGAGCCTTGTCAATCTTCAACTATGCCTCCTCCAAATCATTTCATCAATGACAACCTTGTCTTCTCAATAGGTGTCGCCACTGCTCTTCATGTCACCCAAACACTTTCTCCAAGGTCACTCCATGAAGGCTTCAACACAACATCATGTATCCAAGGGTACCTTCAAGATCTGCCTCTATTATGCTTCCAATTCCCTTCAATGGATCTTCAATGTTAGCTCCAAAGTATTCTTCAAGGTATGCTCAAGGATATCCCCAACACAACTTCACATACACTACAAGATGTATTTCAAGTTTGCTCCAAGCTACTCCAACGTCCTGTTCAAACAAGCCTCAAACTCGTTTTCAAGGGGTCTTCAACAAGTCTCTTCAAGAGTAGCTCCAAATTCTGCTTCAAGTTTAGTCTTCAATCTAGCTTTGGTAGATTCTCAACAAGCTTCCTATTTAACTGAATGACTGACCCAAATTCCACAAGATACTTGTTCAAATATGGCACAGGTCTGAGATTTTTAGTAGTCACAGGTCCAAGTTTAGTTGCTTGTGGTGTCTTAGCCCTTGGTGCTTCAAATGTCAAACTAGGGAAGGGCTTCTCACAACCAAGTCTGCTCTCTTCCAATTGGCTTCCACAGGATGCAATATGATCCTCCTAACAACAAATTCAACTCAAAATCATTCACATAACTATACTCATGAGATGATGCACCTACTGTAGAATATCAATCTGGTTAGGGCATCATTTCAATCCATGATAACCCTCTCTTACCACTGCAACAATCCTCAAAATCAGTGTGACTTCCTTTCCTTGTTTAGATGCCTCCCAGGCTACCTATTCCCTTATCTATAAGCTTGGTAATAGGCCTTACGACCCCTCTAGCAAACCCATAATAGGCCTATGGTTTCTTTGTTGTCTCACAGAGCCTACGATCCTCCAAAATAAGGAAAATTATACCCTAAAATATGCACCAAACAGCCCAGAAATAATTCGGATAACCTCTATTGTACCTCAACCTCAAAGTCTTCTTATTCTCTCTGAAATGTCCTTCTCGGCCTCCTCATTTTTCTGTCCACTTGTTTCTAAATTATTCACCAAGTCAAGCTCCACAAAACTGTCCACACACCAAGCTGAGGAGACATTTTAAGATGGAGGGTGTAGTCCATTCACATGAGACTTTTCATAGGTTTGCTGTAGGTTGAGTGAATTTTTTTTAAAGGTAATCAGAGCTTTAAAAAAAGACTGTCCCTCCTCACATGTCTGAGCCCTATCCACAACTAGCAATCTGAGCTGATAGCACCAAGTTTAGGTGACTGCTCATTGTTTTTCTGGCCACAGGTTCTAGTTAAGAAATATCCCAACAGATCTGTCCTTTGCAGTTGTAACTTCGAGGTCTATGATCTAAATTTTTCCCAAACAGTGATTTACCATAGTGATCGAGGTCTGTATAAATTATCCTTTCTTCCTGTGATGCTGGCCGAGGTAGTGAGATGTTGACTGAATTGGTGGCTAAAGAATGAGCTCGAAAACTTTAACAAATAGTGATTTTATCACCGCAAAATTAAAGGACACGTCTCTGCAAATAGGCCGACATGAAGGACAATGATAGGTCGGCTCACTGCTAAGGTTAATTTTTATTGACTTAAAAATTCCATATCTCATCACCTGCTGGGAGTTTCGGGGAAAGTAAAGGCTCGTTAGAAAGCTAAAATTATGCTCTAAAAGGTAGTGTAGGTGTCATAGTGAAATTCTACCTCTAAGATAGCAAAATTTATTTTTCTTTATAACTGTCCTTGAATTTTTATGTGCAGAAAGTGATTGGGATAGCAAGAGGTCATTAGGTCTTCCTCATTGTTATGGCTCCAACAATGCCTTTATATTATTTCCATGTCATCATATTCTCATCATGTATTCATGTCATAGTGCAGTGATATGACATAGGCAACTTCATTATTAGGAAATTTCCAAGATAGTAAGATAGTCTTCCAACCATCAAATGAGATATTCCATGTCATCATCACATGTAGTTCTCCATATGTCATCAAATATTAAGGCCTAGATCATCAAGTGCATGCAACATTAGATCAAGTACTTCTTAGGGCTACTTTCATGAGTGGTTTTACTTCTTCATTGATGGTATCCTAGTCAACCAAGAGTCATGACATCATCATCTGTAACCAAGTATCTCAAGAATATTGACATCTCGGTCAATGCCATATTGAAATCAATGACAACCTTGATTAACAATCTCTTCCTTTTTCATTGATGGCAATATTCTTGCCCTTCCAATATTCTCTCCCCCCTTGACATCAATGGCAAACGGGCTGCTCAAGTACTCCCCCTATCAAGTTGCTTCTTTTCTTCATCAATAGTAATTCTTCATAACTATATTACTCCCCATGTCATGGTGCTCTTCATTCTGGAAATGTGGTCCAAGATAGATGTGTCTTTCTTCATGTGATGAACCAACTCCCCCTGCGTGCATAACCTCCTCCATCTTCAAGAAATATTTCTGCCTTGTGATCGGGTGGAAGAAGTCAATATTGGAATCATGTTCTTCAATGGACCTGCTCCTGAGAGATGATCTATCAAAAGTTGAATGTCCATGGGTGACTCATCAAAGATTTCATAGGTCCCATTCACGCATAACTTCTGCAAGAAAGCTCAAGAATCACAGATTCCCCCTAACTGTATGCATGGTCTCATTTTAGCAGAGTTTCATTATCAATCACTTGGAATATCAAGGATGACTTCATCTAGTCAACAAGATGTGTTGTTCGCTGGAGTGTTCAAGAGACTTCCAGATTCAACTTGTTTCCTTCTCCATACTTGTGTAACTTTATTTTCTGTCATGGTTCTAGCTTGTGTAGGGGCCCAAGTCATGTTACAATCACGTGCCATATGTCCAATGTTATGGCAATTGAAGCACTCTATCTTGTTCATGAATAAGAAATCATGACTTCTTCTTGCAAAATTGCTTCGAGGAGATTGACGGGGACCATTATATTTGTCTTTTTGATACGCCCTACAATCTTTTGCCACGTGCCCAAAGTTTGTACAAGAATAGCAATATCCAAGAAATATACTTTGGTACCTGGGTGATGAAGAGTTCCTTGAAGTACTCTTGAAGTCTTTTTTCCTTGGGATTCTTTGATGATATTCATTTCCCTTTGTATTCTTGACACCATATGCAAGTCTCCTTAGAGTATAATTTCTTCCATTGTTGTCTTGATTCTTCTCCTTACCTTTGATGGAACTGGGAGCGTCGACATTTCTTTCTAGGTTCCTCACATCTTTGTTGTTTGAAGCATTATCATTCTTGCTTGAGGATTCACTTGCATAGCCAAGAACTGATTTATCAAGGGGAGACCTTTGCTGACTTAGGATGTCATATAGGGTTTGAGAGCTTTTCAAGTTTTTATTCAGCAATTCAACTTTCTTTTCAAGAAAGACAATTTCTCCTTTCAACTTTTCACAATCTTCATCTTTCATAAGTAGTTGCTTCTTCATTTCTTCCATCGTCCTTGTTGCTTCATGTGCTTCGATTTTAAGGGAGATGATATTTGATTTCATTATGAAGACTTCTTCATTTTCCTTTGCTAGACTGCTCTCCATTTCTTCTTTTATTTTTGTAGCTTCACATGTTTCGGCCTTGAGAATATTGATGTCTGATTTTAGTTTCAAGATTTCTTCATCCTTTTCGTCTAGTTGGCATATCATGGTGTTTTTCTCCTTTTTTGCTTCATTAACTTGTCCTTCTATGCATGCCAAAGTTTCTATCACCTTCTTAGCTCCTTGTGCTTGTTTCCTTGCTTCTTCTAGTTGAGATCTAAGTGAAGAGACTTCTTCCTTATATTGACCAATCTCTGCTTCAAGATTTTTCAAGCTCTTAAGTATTTGTTCAAGGTGGCTTGACAAAGTTTCTTCCATTTTCTTCACCTTATCAAATTGATTTGTCATAGATATGACTTCTTCATGATGCTTTCTTTTGTTTTGATGAAATTCCTCCTTAAGTTTGGCGAGCTCCTCATCCATTTCTTGTACTTGAAGCTTGACAAAGTCAAATTCCTTCCTTGCCTTGTCTTGGTTACCATCTTGCATTTTCTTCTTAAGTTCCTCATTTTCCTTTTTCAAATTGTTAATCTCTTCCATGGAAGCCATAAGTTTATTCATGAGATCTTCTTCAAAGTCTTCTTTGTTCTCTTCATCTTCTAGGTCTTCTTTATCCTTGTTGTCATCTCTCTTATCTCCAGCTTTGTTGATGGATTCTGGACTTCTTTCTTGTTTTTCATCATCTTCTTGACTAGAGATCATTGTCAACACTCCTTTTGAGTGAAGATCATGAAGTTTGTCCCATATGCCTTTTGCTGATGAACATTTTTTCAAATTGGCCTTCATAGAATCAGGTAGCCCATTCAAGATTGCTTTCATTACTCTTGTATTATACTCATTGGATTCTCCCTCCATCATGCTATCAGTAATCACCGATTTCCAGACTTCAATGCCTTGAGTCTTCAAGAAATTCCTCATTCTTGCCTCCCATATATCAAAGTTTCCATTGAACAATGGAGCCTTCACAAATTGATTGACTTCAATTTTGATAGTTGAGGAAGACACATATTTAGGAGGATTGGAGACTTTCTTTCTTGGCTTTGCCATTTGTGTTCTAAGGAATAACCTTCAAGTTGTTAGGCTTTGAATGAAGGTGGTAGCTCTGATACCAATTGTTGGAAATACTGAGAGTGGGGTGAATCAATATTTCTTTTCAATTGTTATTTTTACCAGTTAGATCACTTATATTTAGAACAAAAAATGAACAATAAGAATAAATGCTTTTATTAATTTCTTCTTTACAATAAATCAAGTAAAATATATGTAGGGCTCCAACCCTAGATGAAGACACCAATCTTCAATCTCCCAGGCTCCAACCTATATTTTCCAAGCACCGACTTGGACTTCCAAGGCTCCAACCTTGTCAATTCTGAGGCACCAACCTCTAGCTCCAACCCCAACTTCACTTCTGGCCGAAATATGTTTGGTTATTCTTCACAAATTACTCAAAGTCTTCTTCAATTCCATGCCTTTGTCAATATTCAACTATGCCTCCTCCAAAATCACTTCATAAATGACAACCTTGTCTTCAATAGGTGTCACCACCACTTCTTTCATGTCACCCAGACACTTTCTCCAAGGTCACTCCATGAAGGCTTCAACACAACATCATGTCTCCAAGGGTACCTTCAAGATCTGCCTCTATTATGCTTCCAATTCCCTTCAATGGATCTTCAATGTTAGCTCCAAAGTATTCTCCAAGGTATGCTCAAGGATATCCTCAACACAACTTCACGTACACTACAAGATGTATTTTAGTTTTCTCCAAGTTGCTCCAACATCCCTTTGCTCAAACAAGCCTCAAACTCGCTTTCCTTTCAAGGGGTTTGTCTGCTCAACTTAGTGTTCCTAAATTGATGTCATAAACTGTCAACCAGGGTTAGTAAACTGTTGAAGTGAAGTGCACTATATGTGCCTAGGTATCTGTTTCTCACTACGTTGTGTTTAGTGTTTTTCCAATGTTTTTGGTTTTGTGTTTTTATTCTAAGAGGAAAAGAACTAAGTGTTGGTAAAGAGAAGTTGTTGGTCACACTAAAACAAAGCAAAACCTATTCTAAACTATGTATGGCACTTGAAAACAGAAAATGCAAAACTTTAACAAGAAAAATAACTCATAACATAAATTCAATAACTCATAACATGAACTCAGTCCAATTCATTCATTAGAAATATGTTGGAATAACTTGAGAAAAGGATAATTTTAATGCAATGAGGTTCTTCTAAGTAAACAACAATCTACAATATCACAGAGAAAATCTCATCCATGGCTAGAAATTTGTTGGAACACATTTGGAAAAGATAGTCTGCAACATAGTGAGTGAATCTATTCTAAATTATCCTATGACACTGAAATTAATCCATTCTGCAACTCAAATTGTCACTACTAAGCCTCATTCGAAAGTTAGAAATCTTTTGGAATAGTTTTGGAAAAAAGGCTATTTGTAAAATTATAAGAGATTGCAGAACAGTCAAGGCCTTGAACTGATATCACTAATTCATGTCCATATGATGATGTGTTGGAAGAGATTAATAACAAGAGTAGTTTGTAAATAATGAAGGCCTTGAAGTCTAATGGAACAAAACTAGCATACAACTAACTAATGAAACTTGAAATACATTAAACAGAACTGAACAAGAATGCAATCAATCAAACTTGAAATACAGTGAACAGAATTGAACTAGAGTGCCATTAACCTCTGGAGTTTTACAACTAAACTAAAATGCAACTAATCACTGAAATACTACAGCTCTATCTCATTCGGTGTTAGTGATATTTTGGAACAATTCATAAGAGCAAGACTGGCTGTAACAATTGATGTCAGTGAGCATAAAAATATGAAGTTCAGAAAAATGCAACTAGACTCTAAAACACCACAGCTATGTCTCAATCAGTGTTAGTGATATTTTGGAACAATTCGTAAGAACAAGACTAGTTGTAACATTTGATGTGAATGAGCATAAAAACATAAAGTTTAGAAAACTACTTGAATTAGGAATGAAACAAGGCTAAAGTTACTTATCTAAACAATATGCACAAAGCTTCTCGGGCAGTAGGGGCCCTCTACCACCGGATTAGCATACAAATCTCCTCAAGATTGCCTTAGATCATGCAATGAAGTTGAATGTCTTTCATTAAAGGGAAAATTCTTCAGAAATAGAGTATTACGGACTTTTGAGATCTAACAACAAAACATCAATCTAGCTAACTGTCTCTCGGTCTCCCGAGTCATTCTTATAAAAGAAATACATAACTACCCTTGAGAGGAAATAGGGATAAGTGTATTTCCCAATTAAAATCAAATTATAACTCTTGTGGAAGCCTCGTACTCTTGCTAGAGACATCTGTAGAGTCCCTGTCCTGGTAGGAATCTGCTTCTTAGTTTTGATCTCTTCCACGTGCATAACCACCTATGGATTCTTGCTCAGACTTCGTAGAGAGAAAGAAATGATGGGGGAGTGTTGTGGAATTCACCCATATGTGTTTTTCTTTGAAGTGACACCTGTAACCTATGAGAACATGAAGATAGCTGCGGAATAGGCGACTAGCTACAGAATGGCTGCATTCTATAGCTGAGTCTAGTCAAAAATTACTACAACAACAAAACCACGAAAATATAGCAAGTCAGTCATTGTATACATTCCTAAAGTGACTTTAATTAATCCTATTGATCATTTAAGCCTGTAATTGATAAGGGACAAAGGAAATGAAGTGAAATTGGGTGAAAGAAAAGGACATCTTTGGGGCTCAACAGGGTCTTCAACAAGTCTCTTCAAGAGTAGCTCCAAAGTTTGTTTCAAGTTTAGTCTTCAATCTAGCTTTGGTAGGTTCTCAACAAGATTCCTATTTAACTGAATGACTTACCCAAATTCCACAAGATACTTGTTCAAATATGGTACAGGTCTGAGATGTTTAGTAGTCACAGGTCCAAGTTTAGCTGCTTGTGGTGTCTTAGCCCTTGGTGCCTCAAATGTCAAACTAGGGAAGGGCTTCTCACAACCAAGTCTGCTCTCTTCCAATTGGCTTCCACAGGATGCAATATGATCCTCCTAGCAACAAATTCAACTCAAAATCATCCACATAATTGTACTCATGAGTTGATGCACCTACTATAGAATATCAATCTGGTTAGGGCATCCTTTCTCCACCACTCTTCATGTCACACAGACACTTTCTCCAAGGTCACTCCATGAAGGCTTCAACACAACATCATGTCTCCAAGGGTACCTTCAAGATCTGCCTCTATTAAGCTTCCAATTCCCTTCAATGGATCTTCAATGTTAGCTCCAAAATATTCTCCAAGGTATGCTCAAGGATATCCCCAACACAACTTCACAAACACTACAAGATGTATTTCAAGTTTGCTCCAAGCTGCTCCAACGTCTTGTTCAAACAAGCCTCAAACTCGTCTTCAAGGGGTCTTCAACAAGTCTCTTCAAGAGTAGCTCCAAATTCTGTTTCAAGTTTAGTCTTCAATCTAGCTTTGGTAGGCTCTAAACAAGATTCCTATTTAACATAATGACTGACTCAAATTTTGCAAGATACTTGTTCAAATATGGCACAAGTCTGAGATGTTTAGTAGTCACAGGTCCAAGTTTAGCTGCTTGTGGTGTCTTAGCCCTTGGTGCCTCAAATGTCAAACTAGGGAAGGGCTTCTCACAACCAATTCTGCTCTCTTCCAATTGGCTTCCATAGGATGCAATATGATCCTCCTAGCAACAAATTCAACTCAAAATCATCCACATAACTGTAATCATGAGCTGATGCACCTACTGCAGAATATCAATCTGGTTAGGGCATCATTTCAGTCCATGACAACCCTCTCTTACCACTGCAACAATCCTGAAATTTAGTGTGACTTCCTTTCCTTGTTTAGATGCCTCCCACGCTGCCTATTCCCTTATCTATGAGCTTGGTAATAGGCCTTACGACCCCTCTAGCAAGCCCATAATAGGCCCGTGGTTTCTTTGCTGTCTCACAGAGCCTATGACCCTCCAAAATAAGGAAAATTATACCCTAAAATATGCACCAAACAGCCCAGAAATAATTTTGATAACCTCTGCTGTACCTCAGCCTCAAAGTCTTCTTATTCTCTCTGAAATTTCCTTCTCGGCCTCCTCCTTTTTCTGTCCACTTGTTTCCGAATTCTTCACCAAGTCAAGCTCCACAAAACTGTCCACACACCAAGCTGAGGAGACATGTTAAGATGGAGGGTGTAGTCCATTCACAGGAGACTTGTCACAGGTTTGCTGTAGGTTGAGTGACAATTTTTTAAAGGTAATCAGAGCTTTAAAAAAAAACTGTCCCTCCTCACATGTCTGAGCCCTATCCACAACTAGCAATCTGAGTTGATAGCACCAATTTTAGGTGACTACTCACTATTTTTCTGACCACAGGTCCGAGTTAAGAAATATCCCCCTTGAGATCATGCTGCGGTTATGTAGCTGTTACACCAATTTTTGGTCATCTAACCTAATTATTATTAGATGAACCCAAGTACACCATGTAAGACCAATTTTACCCTACGTAAAATTTCTTTCACCATATAAAATAACTTATTTGGTCATATTTAACCCAAAACAAGGAAATTAATTAAATAAATCCTTATTTGTTTAATTATTTCCTAAGAACAAGTTGTTTAAATCATTATTTAAATAATATTCTTAGTTAAATTTGACTAAATCATCCATAAATAATTAAATAAACCATTATTTATTTAATTTTATTCCCATCATTCCCCTAAAATGATAAATAAATCATTTATTTATTTATTATTTATAAATAAAGGAATTGACCCAAGTCAAGAATCCTTTTCCCTCCGACAAATATAATAAAATATTCCTAAAAGGTGCTTCTAGAATTCGTTTAATAATATTTTATTCATGCACCGAGTTCTAGACCGCCCCAATATTTTGTTATAAATAGGGGGGTTTTCTCCATTCATTAGTCACCTTCATTGCATTAGATCACTCTGGATCTACTTTTGGTCACCATTTGCCATTTTGCTTTGTGAACTCCCATTGAGTTCCATGTTTGTTTTTCTACATCACTAAGAGAGAGAAATGCTAGATCTGAAACACTGAGGACTTTCAAGAACCCATCCCACTGAGGAGAACTGGAAAAACACCTTTCTTGTTTTCCTCTCAGGTGCCCCATTCTTTGATATAATACAAAATTCTTTCAAATACATTCTTCTTGTCTTGTTCATTGGATCTATGGAGCTATGTTATATTTTATCTGCATAATATCTTTTGTGCTTAGATCTGAATTTGTGCAGCAATCTTAAAGATATTTGCAGCCATAATCAATGTTAGGGCTATTTGTTATGCATAGCTAAAGTGATCTTTTACAACGAAAGATTCATACTAACGACAACTTCAGTGTGATCTAAACATTTCCCAAACAAGTGATTTACCATGGTGATCGAGGTCTGTATAAATTCTCCTTTCTTCCTGTGATGTTGGCCGAGGTCATGAGATGTTGACTGAATTGGTGGCTAAAGAATGAGCTCCAAAACTCTAATAAATAGTGATTTTATCACCGGAAAATGAAAGGATGCGTCTTTGCAAATAGGCCGACATGAAGGACAATGATAGGTCGGATCATTGCTAAGGTTAATTTTTCTTGACTTAAAAATTCCATATCTCATCAACCGCTGGGAGTTTCGGGGCAAGTAAAGGCTCGTTAGAAAGCTAAAATTATGCTCTAAAAAGTAGTGTAGGTGTCATAGTGAAATTCTGCCTCTAAGATAGCAAAATTTATTTTTCTTTATAACTATCCTTGAATTTTTATGTGCAGAAAGTGATTGGGATAGCAAGAGGTCATTAGGTCTTCCTCATTGTTATGGCTCCAACAATGCCTTTATATTATTTCCACATCATCATAGTCTCATCATGTATTCATGTCATAGTGCAGTGATATGACATAGGAAACTTCATTATTAGGAAAGTTCCAAGATAGTAAGATAGTCTTCCAACCATAAAATGAGATATTCCATGTCATCATCACATGTAGTTCTCCATATGTCATCAAAGATTAAGGCCTAGATCATCAAGTGCATGCAACATTAGATCAAGTACTTCTTAGGGCTTCTTTCATTAGTGGTTTGACTTCTTCATTGATGGTATCCTAGTCAACCAAGAGTCATGACATCATCATCTGTAACCAAGCATCTCAAGAATATTGACATCTCGGTCAATGCCATATTGACATCAATGACAACCTTGATCAACAATCTCCCCCTTTGTCATTGATGGCAATATTCTTGCCCTTCCAATATACTCTCCCCCTTTGACATCAATGGCAAATGGGGTGCTCAAGTACTCCCCTTGTTAAGTTGCTTCTTTTCTTCATCAATAGTAATTCTTCATAACTATATTACTCCCCCTATCATGGTGCTCTTCATTCTGGAAATGTGGTCCATGATAGATGTGTCTTTCTTCATGTGATGAACCAACTCCCCCTGCCTGCATAACCTCCTCCAGCTTCAAGAAATATTTCTGCTTTGTGATCGGGTGGAAGAAGTCAATATTGGAATCATGTTCTTCAATGGAGCTGCTCCTGAGAGATGATCTATCAAAAGATGAATGTCCATGGGTGACTCATCAAAGATTTCATAGGTCCCATTCACGCATAAATTTTGCAAGAAAACTTAAGAATCACAGATCCCCCCTAACTGTATGCATGGTCTCATTTTCACAAAGTTTCATTATCAATCACTTGGAATATCAAGGACGACTTCATCTAGTCAACAACATGTGTTGTTCGCTGGAGTGTTCAAGAGACTTCTAGGTTCAATATATGCATGAGCTAACGAATCTGTTCCATACCCTGCGCACAAAGTTGGGTATCAAAGATTCAGAGAAATATTTGGTGCTAAAGTATCACGGTTGTCTGCACAGATACATTACGGAGGAAATGGAGTTCCTCGACATCTCCTCTCATGGTACGACATACTGTTGAGATTCAACAAGATTATGAGCTTAGTGAAAAGAGTCGCCTTCACTAAGTGGGCCCGCAGGCTATTTTTGGCGCAAGTCTATTTTTAGACTATGTCTATTTTTAGACATGTCGATCATATTTAAGAAGTTGCAGGATGCTATTTGTGGATGGTTGATCAAGTAGGAAAAATAGATGAAATTCTATTTTTAGAATATTGGGAAAAGTCTATGTTGGCGAGAAGTCAGGTCTCGCGGACAAGACCCAGGTTCAGGAGTTGTGGCCAACAAAGGGGTCCGATGTAGTCTAGGATCACGCCGACATTTTCACCCTACTCCGAAGAGCAGTGAGTCTCACCTAAGGCGTGCCGCAACCACATGCAGAAGGGGATGAGATCAATGGCAAGGAACAAAGTCGCAACTCATGATGGACAATGCATCGATTATATAGACAGAGTCATATACGCAAGAGCACTTAATAAGCATTCAGACATTAGCAAATAAAATTTTAAACCAGCATAAACACATTACATGCATGTAAACCTCTCATTGAGACAACAACCTTTCATTGTATTAATCTCTTGGCCAAGCACATGATTACATAGCATTTCAGCGATAGCTTACAACTCTGATACAGATGTCTTGTGGAACAGAAAGGTAGAATAGAGAAGATGAGAAACCATAGAAGTGTCATGCATGATTTCCCGCAGTCACTCTGTGCTTCTTCTCCTGTTACGAGCCTCGCAACCTCTGCAACATCCTCTTCTTTCAGCCGAGTGACTGTTATTTATTCACCCGCTATCGCGACTATCAGTTCCTCTGTGTCTTTCCTCCAATTGCTTCCATCTTCTCTCCTGTTTATCTGTGTGTTCCGCTTCCTGTCTTCTGCTGTGTGTTTTCTTCATCTGTACCTGTGCGTGTTCTTTCTTCAGCTATCTCATGCTTCCGTGCCACCTTGATAGCTCCGCGACTCCTGGTAGTTGCAACGCAGTCGCGATTGCCATGTGTCTTCATGCCGCAACTCAAAAGGTCAAAATTCAAAATGTTCTACCCAAGTATTTCAAAAACAAGGGCCCCAACAGGCCCCGACCAAAATTCCTTGACTCGTCCCCGAGTCAATCACAAATGACAGTTTCCACCTCCATTGCCCCGTTGGCTCCCGTGCCCTGTTCGGCCTGTGTGCCTTCGCCTCGTGCCATTTCCTGTTGTGCTCCTCCAAGCGGCTGTTCAAACAAGCGCCCCAACTTCGGGATCCTGTGGAGCGCTGTATCTTTAAGCCCGGTGAAGTCTGACATCGCTTGCTGCCAGCCCTGCATTAGTGAGTCTGCTTCCTCAGTGATCCTGGTGGTAGCGGCCTCCTCCATATTCGTTGGGACGACCCCGAACATCGTGGTAAGCTGGGTCTCGGCCTTTGCAGCTAGGTGTTGTATTGATTTGGCACTGGCTTGAATGAGCGGACAGATTTCCTGAATTATCTGCTTGGCCGCTGCTGAGTTGGCCTCGGTCTGGTGCATTTGAACCTCAAGCTCGTCCGCCTGGGCATAGAGTTGATCTAACCGCGCTGGGTTTGCGGTCTCCTGAATTTTCCTGGAAATCTGTTGCAGCTGGGAAGAGATGGGCTACGTTTTGACAATGAGGGCGAGCGAACACTCCTGCAGACTTCGCAGGAGGTTGTAAGCCTCGCGCACTGTGGAGTGAAGGTTCGCCTGCATGCGAGCTACCTGGGTCTGCTTGGCAGCCACCTGTTCTGAGTAGACAATCTGTGGGTCGGGGAGCGCGGGCCGTGCGGCTAACGCCGCTTGAAGATCCTGATTCTCCCTGCATAGACCCGTGAAGGCAGACCGAAATTGGTAAGCCTGGACTGCTACATTGCTCTCTGCTATATCGTAAGGAAGGGGGGCATGGTGAGCCCTTACAACGGGCCATAGGTCTGAGAATGCCTGAGCGGAAATGCTGACCTGCTCCTGTAGGTAGGTCTTCTCCTTGGTCAGCTGGTCGCGCTGTTCAGTAAGCACTGTGATCTGGTGGTTCTGCTCATCGCACCGCTGCTGCAGCTTTGAATGAAGTTGTTCGGCCTGCAGGGCCGCCTGCTAAATGAATAGGTACATCTGCCCTGTACCCCATGTTTCTACGTTGGGGTTGCCGGAAGCGCCCTGCTCCGGCATTCGCTCCTGCAGGGGTTTCCCACTGGCCACTGATCTGTTGGAGTTCTCAGGAGGGGACACTGGTGTCTGTTGCTGCATTGAGGTGCCCATGTCGGAATCTGGCCGTTCTTGCTGAGTGGTCTGGCCTGTGGGGGGATGGTCAGCATGCTCAGGCAGAGCCTCGACCGAGTCAGCCCCAACGTTGGCCATCCGGGTAAATATAGTAGAGAAAGAACCCTGGGGTGTGGCCGCGGGGTCGACTGGTGGTACTACGGCCGCAGTACTGGAGGTGACTTCAGCCCTGTGGTCTCCTCCAAAGAGTTCCTGGATAAGAGGGTCGGATACGGTGGCGAATCGAGTTTGATGGAATGGATGAAGTGGCGGTGGAAGGATGGCTGAGGGAACTGCGGATGATGGAAAATGATTATGGTACGGTTACTGTCTACTTATGGTAATTTATGATGCAAATCTGAGCGATCCTATGGACTGACAAAAAGGACTGACGGAAATGACCTGGACTGATAATGGCACGTGGATGGATCCTACAAGGATGACACGCTGGACAGGCACCGCCCCGACCACAGTCGGTTGCGGTGCTTCCCCGCAACTGAGCGGTTATTGATAGACTACCTATGAACGGAAAAGACTCCCTACGCTCATCCCGGTTGCGGGAGAGTTATTCGACTAAGCTATGCTACGGGTGCTCTCGGGTGCGAGAGTTATTGATGAGAAGTGAAACGTATTTACTCCTGGTAGGGTTTCAGGCGTGCGCCATTCACCCACCCAGGGAGAACTGTACCGTCCAGCTGTGCCAACCGAACGGCTCCTGAGTCGCGGATCTCGATGACAAAGTAGGGTCCCAACCAGTGCATCTGGAGCTTGCCTGGAAACTTCTGGAACCGGCTATCATATAAGAGAACTTTGCCGCCAACTTGGAAGGCTTTGTTCTTGAGGTGGCGGTCGTGCCACGCTTTCTGCCTGGCCTTCTGAACCTTCTGGTGGAATTCCGCCAGGATTCGGGCCTCATCCAGCTCCTGTAGCTCCTGGAGGCGTTCCCGAAGTGACTCCTCTTCTAAGAACTGAAGAGATGTAGCGATTAAAAGACTGGGTACAGTGAACTCGGTGGGAATCACAGCTTCCCGGACATACACCAACTGGAATGGCGTCTGATTGGTCAAGCGTTTCACCGTGGTCCGGTAGGCCCACAATGCCGCTGGGAGACGCTCATCCCAATCGTCGCGCTGAGCATTGCAAATCTTAGTCAAGCCTTTTTCAAGAATTTTGTTAAATGCTTCCACAGTACCATTGGCCTGCGGGTGGTATGGGTTGCTTTTGTGATGTTGAATCATAAATGTGTCCAGTAGTGACTTGACCGTGGCATTAATGAAATGCGTACCCTGATCGCTGGTTAAGCTTCGTGGGCAGCCAAACCGGCTGATGATGTGTTCAAAAATGAACCGGGCAGCTGTCTCCGCCGAGCAGTCGCGTACCGCCGCTACCTCAGCCCACCGGGTGAGGTAATCCGTGGCGGTAATGATGTACCGGGCCTTGGAGTGTCTGGCGACCGGGGCGATGGGACCTACAAAATCGACAACCCACTTTTCGAATGGCCGCAACACATGCACTGGGTGTAGCGGAAGCTCGTCCCGGTGAGAGGGCCTTCCCGTCCGTTGGAAAACATCGCAGCGCTTCACGTAGGCCTTACAGTCAGCATGTACTGTCGGCCACCACAGGCTAGCTTGGAGCACCTTTCTTGCGATGGGTTTTGCACCCACATGCCCTCCCGCAACACCGCTGTGACATTCCCACATTACCGCTTCCTGTTCGTGGTCAAGGACACATCTGCGCAACACCTCATCGAGGCCGAGTTTGTATAGCTGCCCCGCGATCAATTGGTAGTCGGCCGCTCAGACAACCAGGTGGCGTTTCTGGAGCGGGGTGTAATCCTGAGGGCATTGTCCCGTGGTCAGATAAGTGGCAATGTCGGCTAAGTAATCCGGTACTGCTTCGACTCGGAAGAGGTCGGCATCCGGCAGCTGATCGTCCAACGAGCCTTCGTTCTCTCCCGTCTCCAACCTGGATAAGTGATCGGGACCGACATTCAACCTGCCAGGCTTAACAATCACCTCAAACGTGAATTCCTGGAAAAGTAGAAGCCAGCGACAGATCCGTCCTTCCAAAACAGGCTTATTCACCAGATACTTCAATGCAGAGTGGTCCGTAAAGAATTTGAATTTTCCGCCCAGAAGATAGTGGCGGAACTTCTGGAGGGAGTACACCATCGCCAATGCCTCCCGCTCGGTCGTGGTGTAATTCTTCTCCGCATTCGATAACCTGCGGCTGGCGAAGTAGACGGGGTGGTCAACTGTCGTCTCCCCGGGTTGCGCCAAGACAGCCCCAAGTGCAATACCGGACGCATCGATATGCACATGGAACTGCTTATCCCAGTCGGGATGAACAAGTATGGGCGCCGTCGCCAACTTCTCCTTCAAGGTGTCAAGGGCCTTCCTACACTCCTCCGTCCACTGGAATACTTTTGACTTCCGCAACAGTTTCTCCAAAGGGGCCGTAATCTTTGCGTAGTTGCGGATAAACCGCCTGTAATATCCTGTGTGCCCGAGCAGTGCACGCAACTGCTTCACGGTTTCGGGGGCTTCCATGTGAACTATGACCGCGACCTTGGAGGGATCGACACAGACCCCCTGCTTGCACACCACGTGGCCTAAGAGTGTGCCGAATGGAACTGCAGAAATACATTTCTTCAAGTTCAAGGAAATTTGCAGCTGACGACACCGGTCAAACATAATACGCAAAAGGGTGGCGTGTTTCTTCAACAGGCTGTAGACAGTCCAGTCGTCCATGTAGACCTCCAGGAACTTGTGAATGTACTCCCGGAAAGCAGCAATTACAATCCGGGAAAACACAGCCGGTGCGTTCTTCAGACCAAACGGCATAACGTGGTATGCAAATGATCCCCACTCAGTGGTGAATGTCGTCTTTGCTTTGTCTTCTTCGGCAATTCGCACCTGATGGTAGCCCGAAAACCCATCAGTGAAGGAATAGGCTTCGTTTCCCGCAACATGATCTAGAACTTCATCGCTGAAAGGAGTGGGAAACGGATCGTGGATGCAGGCATTGTTCAGACTCCGGTAGTCTACGCAGACACGTATCTCCGCTTTGTCCTTCTTGTTCTGAATGACAATGGGACTCACCCACTCTGCTTCTTCTACTGGAAAGATAAGACCTGCAGCCAACATCTTGTCGATCTCCCTCTTGACCTTTTCTTTGATACGTGGGTTCAGCCAGTAGGGTCGGTGCTTCATCAGCCTGGCCCCCGGTTTCAGCACGATGCGCATTTCGCCAAGGTCCCCCTTGATCCCCTTCAGGTCTGCAACCGAGGACGGGAACAAGTCTTCGTATTCCTGGAGGAGGCTGAAATTTTCTTTTGTCGTTTCCTCGTCCTAGTAATCTCCCACCGTTGCCAGCTTGGGTTTCTCGTCTGTTCCAATGTTCAGCTTCTTCGTCTTTAGTGGCTGTAAATGGACTCCTTCAGTCGTCGGCTCTTCACTGATGTTCCGCTCGCCTTCCTTTTCGTCAAAATAGAGATTCCTGAGGTCCTCCAGACTATCATCATCCGGATCGCCGTCAATCCGTTGAAAAACCAACTCGCGCCTGGCCTCAGGTCGTGACACAACCGGGCCCCCGTCGGGCTCGGGATGGCGGAAAAACAAGACCTCCTTGATTTCCTGTAGGGCCCGAGACTCCTGCGCCATCTCCCCTTCGAACAAGAAGCACCGAACTAACTTGTCCATGACTTCCTGCCAAGAGCGGGTTCCCCGTTTCCTCTCTTCCTCCAGGTACTAGGCCTGGGGGATTGTATCCAGGGAGTGGATAAACCTTTGGACCCACATCTCCTCAGGGTACCTGGTGCTGTGCCACTGCTCCTCACAGGCCCGCAAATGGTGTTGCGTGTCGGAAGTTCCGTGATACTTAAGCATACTGCGAGGTCCTTCATCCTCTTTAAAGCGTGCCCGCAGCGCATCCGCCACGCAATCCCATCGCAACAGAGTGTTGCGGTGATTTTTCCACCACCGAGCCGACGTGGATTGCAAGGCCACATCCAAAAGTGGCATCCGGCTTTTGTCTGGGACCATGTCTTCCACCTTGGTAATAAAAGTATTGACAGCTTTCATGTTTGACAGGGTGGGATATCCGCGGATCTCAGTCCCCACCCACCAGACTTGGGCAACGGTAGCACATCTTTGCGTGGTGGTCTCATACCCCCCTTTCTGCCACTCTTCCCACGCAAGTTCAGATTCGAGCTCCGAGCTCTGCACACTCCGCCAACTGAAAGAACCAGTCGCGGTCGGGTTAATATAGTCGTCCCGCTTTCTTGCAGTCATCTGATAAAGGTGGTCCATCATCTGAGCATCCTCCCGATTATCTACTGTTTCCGTATATCGCGGGCCCTGATACGGGTCAAGGGGCTGGGTGACCCGTACCTCCCCATCCTCAAAGATCATCAGATCCTTTTTAAGGTCGATGATGGCGTAATTCTCAAAAGCCCAGTCGATGCCGAGTAAGGCAGGATAAGGATCCTTGTCGCCCATAATATCAATAACCTCAAAATCGGTGTATGTATTCACCCCCGCAATGTCGACCTCGACACCCTCGAGCCAGCCGATTGGCAGAATACAGTACTGGTTCGCCATCCTGAGTTGGATTGGCGAGTAGGCCAGCCGTGGCCTTCCAATGGCCTCCCACGTCTTTCGTGGCAGGATGTTGACGTCGGACCCCAAGTCTAGCATGGTATCGCTGATTTGGAATCCCGCAACCTGCGTGTTAAGCCGAAATTCTTTGCCTGTTCGTTGCTTGTTCCGCTTGATGCGCTGCATGTATTGAGGGGCAACGTTCATCGAATATCTAAGTATTGTGCGCCCCGGTAATGCTCCTTCCAAAGCATGCTTAAGCTGCTGCCGCAGTACAGCAATGTCAACAATCCTGAGGAATAGCTGGAGCCAGTCCTCGATCACAGTACCTGTGACGCTCTGCGCCCTAAATTCTGGCAGCACGGGCTCCTCCAGACCTCCCGCGTCCCGCAGCTGAGCGAACGCCTCAACTGCCTCCTGGAAATACTTCTTCTGGGCTTCGGGCCTGATTAACATCTTCGGGGATGCCGGCCGAACCACTCATGTTGGCTCCTTCCCGTGGGCATCCTCCCCAGTTTTATTCCCGCCCCTCATCACGATCGCGACGTTCTGCATGTCTGGGGTCGCGATCCCTCACAGCTCTGAGTTTATCAGATTCGCTCCCCTCTGCCTCGCCCGTTCTTCCCACTTCTTGATTAGCTCCGGACAGTCCTCTGTGGCATGGGCGTTCACCCGGCACTGGGAACACCAGGGTCGTCGCGGAAGGGGACATTCTCGAGCCACGTGACCCTCCTGGTCATAGTTGTAACATTTCACCGGACCACATCTGCCTATGCGGCCTCCCCGCATGCCTCCGCCTCTTCCCCTTGGGGCCTCGTTCACCCTGTAGGAGGGACGATCCAATCTATCTGCAAGTGCGTCGAGCGCCCTGCACTGCTCAGTGTTGTGAGTCGTGGAAACAAAAAATTTGTAGTACACATTGTTTGGGACCATGGATTACTTCTGTATTATCGGGCACATCCGAGGAGGATGCCCTAACGTCTGGCAAATCTCGCAGTACTTTGTGGTGGAGGAACCCGGTTGAGGTGGGAACCCTGCGTAAGGCTGTTGCAACTGGTAGACCCCCTGCAGATTCATCGTCGCGCCACCACCAGGTGGTGGACCCCCCTGGATTGCCGCGACCGAGGTTCATACCCCTGCGCCACGCAACCGGGGACACTCGGTTGCGACGTGGCCCTCGACCAGGAAATGAGTGCACCAAACATTCGGCCACGCTGGTCTCACCGAATGGAGCTCCTTGAGCTTCTCAGTCAAGCTGGTGATCTGTTGTTGCAACCCTATCAAGGAAGGATCTTACGGGGCCGGCCCCCCTCGGTATTCTTGGGGGTAGCCCGCCATGGCTTCAATCTTCATGGCCTGCTCCAAGGCGTTCTGCAGATTATCAATCTTCTGCTGAGTGAGAGGGGTTCGTGTCAAGGGAAGCAGAGCCTTGATGAACCAGTCCCTCTGGTGGTTTGGATCGATCGGGTAGCTGAGTTTCCCGATCGCGTCCTTGAATTTCCGCATCAACTCCCACGGGGTCTCACCTTCCTTCTGCTTAATTTCCCACAGCTCGGACAGGCCTTGCTGGTCTGTCTGGGGAAGCTTGAATTTGGGGACAAAATCCCGCTTTACGTCCGCAATTACGGGGTTAGGATGAGCCTCGGACCACTTGATAAACCATCGCAGAGCCCTCTCTCTGAGCGTGGTTTGGAACTCTATTAACTTCCCTGCATCTGGCGTCTGCCGAGCCCTCCAGATGGCTTTGCACAGATACCAGTGTTGCTCTACATCATCATTGCCCCGGCCAGAGAATTCTGAATACCGGGTGAAAGATCCAGCCATGTGTACTTGCGGAGTATTGACCAGGATAAATTCTCTAGGTCCTGGTTGCGTAACGGTTCCACTAGGGAATACAACACTACTAGTAACGCTGCTATTACCTGACGTTACTGATGCTAATGAACTACTGTATGACTGACTTAATGCTTGTAACTGAATGAAAATATTACTTAAAGGTTGATACAGTACCAGGGGAAGGTAAGGATCCTGGCCATGCAGAATGTGGGAAGTAGGGCTGCCTGGAGGGGTGAGTGTCGTCTGCTCTTGAAACATCCGCTACATCACGCCGTGCCATTCGTCATCGGAACTCTCTTCGGGCTGCATCTTTTCATCGTCTTCATTAGTCACTATCTCTCTTCCTTGTTTCGCTGGGCTCCCATGCACCCATTGCACTTCCACCGTTGTCCCGTCTTCTTCCCGGGTATCCAAATCCATAATTCCTATCCTCTGAGGCTCCTCCTTCTGGTTTTTCCTCTCGATCTCCCGTCTCTTCAAGTCTCACATCACCCTTCTTCGCCACCTATCGGCGATCTGTGCCCGCTGATGCGCACGTCGCTCCCTCAACTTGCATGCGGCCTCAACGTCCATTCCCCGCTTCCCACTTTCACATTCTACGTAGCATCGGTCCCCTCAACCCTTCCCCCAGCACGGGTGGTTTACGCTTCCATACCCGTTTTGTGGAATTCAATCAACCCTTCATCCACCATCAGAGCTTTAATCCACAGCGAAATCTCCTTAAGAAGCTTCCCTCTTAGCCCTGAGTGGAAGACAGCCTCGGCTTTTGAAAAAGATTGATAGCACTCAGCAGCAAACTCCACAGTGTATCCTTCCAACGTGGTCCTTACCCAAAAATCCACCACGCGGGTTAGTTTAGTGTTCACCCGATGCAGCGCCACCAGATCTTCGTGCGCCCACCTGTGGTTTATCTTCCACAAGCCCTCTTGAGGCACCGTCACTTGTAATCTCCGCAACCAATTGTAAAGGTCGGTAGGGAACCTTCCCCAGAAAATTTCGTACGTATCACTGGCTGAGTCAGAGAAAAGGACGAGCTCCTTGATCGCCGCCTCCTTTTGCTTGGTCAGCTCTGCTTGCTAAGCAATGAACTGGTCGAGATGATTATCCCACCATCGCCATATATCTCCTTCGAAAATCCTCGATACCATGATCTAGTTCCCCTCAAAACATGCAGGTCCCGGCAACGGAACCATTTGTTGGCGAGGAGTCAGGTCTCGTGGACAAGACCCAGGTTCAGGAGTTGTGGCCAACAAAGGGGTCCGATGTAGTCTAGGATCACGTCGGCATTTTCACCCTACTCCGGAGAGCAGAGAGTCTCACCCGAGGCGTGCCGCAACCACATGCAGAAGGGGATAAGATCGATGGCAAGGAACAAAGTAGCAACTCATGAGGGACAGTACATCGATTATATAGACAGAGTCATGTACGCAAGAGCACTTAAGAAGCATTCAGACATTAGCAAATAAAATTTTAAACCAGCATAAACACATTACATGCATGTAAACCTCTCATTGAAACAGCAACCTTTCATTGTATTAATCTCTTGGCCAAGCACATGATTACATAGCATTTTCAGCGATAGATTACAACTCTGATACAGATGTCTTACGGAACAGGAAGGTAAAATAGAGAATATTAGGAACCATAGAAGTGTCATGCATGATCTCCCACAGTCGCTCTGTGCTTCTTCTTCTGTTGCAAGCCTCGCAACCTCTGTAGCATCCTCTTCTTTCAGCCGGGTGACTGTTATTTATTCACCCGCTATCACGACTATCAGTGCCTCTGTGTCTTTTCTCCAACTGCTTCCAGCTTCTCTCCTGTTATCTGTGTGTTCCGCTTTCTGTCTTCTGCTATGTGTTTTCTTCATCTGTACTTGTGCGTGTTCTTTCTTCAGCTATCTCATGCTTCCGCGCCACCTTGATAGCTCTATGACTCCTGGTAGTTGCGACACGGTCGCGATTGCCATGTGTCTTCATGCCGCAACTCAAAAGGTCATCCTTTATTCAAAATTCAAAATTTTCTAACCAAGATTTCAAAAACAAGGGCCCCAGCGTACATTTGCCCAGATCGTTAATCTAAAAATAGATGCATGTCGATTATTATTAGCTCTTAATAATAATCAGACTCTAAACAACAACTTATTCTCTTGGAGCACTTTAGTTCAGTGCACAGATGTGGCACAACAGCTGACAGAAGGAATTACGCTATTCCTAAGGGTTTACTGGAGCTATTTCATGGAGGACTCAGTTAGAACTCAAGTGGCAGAGTTATGACACAGTTGGAAGAAGTAGTTATGGAGTTGTATTTAGTTTAACTTAGTTAGACTCAGTTGAGCTAGTTGTATCTAGTCTAACTGATTGATACACTAGTGAGAGTGGAGTGAATTAATTAGTTAATTAATTCAGAAATAATAACTCATTAATCAACTGAACAATACATCAGTTAACTACAGTGCATGGCAGTTTCAGTGGAGACCAGTGGAGAGATAGGTGAAAGGGCAAGATAGACTATCTGTTGTGACTATTAGTGATGCATTGATTGCATCCAACACACAGTGGAGATTCCAATGAGGATTGCGCAGTCAATCCAATAGTAATTCAAATTCATTCAGAGCTATTCTTCAGCAGAGATTGCGCAATTGAGGCAGGTTAGCAGGTGGCATAGATCGGTGCATGGATTTGCAACATTGGGCCTGATTAGTGTATGACGATTGTACTGTACTGAGAGCTTGTGATAAGCTTTGTATGTTTGTATGAGATTTTCATATGATATCCATGTTACATAATATATAGTTGGGGTTTTCAGCTACAGGCTTTCTCGGTTAAAACTGTGTTATGTGCAATTGAATATTTTTGTTTATGCTTCACATGTGTGTGCAATTAATTTTTCCACAAAAGATTAACAAGTGGAATAGATTCAGTATCTTGCATAAAGTTAAATAGTGTGAGATCAGGTGGATCTTGGACATATGCATGCTTAGTGCATATAATTTCTACATGGTATCAGAGCATTGTTGATTGAATATTGCAATTGTGAAGTGAGTTTGTGCTGGTGGACAATTCGAATTTGCTATAGAAGATTCTTGGTGCAGAAATCGAGTATACATTGAAATGTCTTTCAACGGGTTGAGATTGGAGTATGCCCTTGATGGGAGCTTGAATTACATAGCCTGGAAGGATAGGATGGAGGCGGTGCTGGAGGATAATGGGCTGAAGGAGTTCATCGATAGCGATGTTCCTAAGCCGAGATCTAGCGATGCTGCATTACTTGATGCATGGCAAAAGAAGACTGCAAAGACGAGGAGGATTCTGTTGGAAGGTGTGAAGGACCATATTGTGTCCAGCCTTCACAGGAAAGCCACTCCATTCTTAATGTGGAAGGCTTTGACAGACTTGTTCCAAAGCAGAAGTGACCAGAGGAAGTTGGCGCTTAAAGACAAGCTTAGAAAAATAAAAATGGAGAAAGGTGACGGTATTCCAAAATACCTCACGAAGTTTGTCCACTGCAAGGATGAGCTGGGAAGTGTGGGGGTTACTGTTGATGAAGAAGACTTGGTGAGCTTGGCTCTCCTTGGGCTTCCGAAGAGTTGGCATAGCTACGAAGAGCTGAAATGATGGACGGAGAAACTTACGGGGATGGGACGACTTTGGTCGGATCTTGTGCGAGGAGGAGATAAGGTGGGGTACCGGGGATGGATCTTCCATCGAAGAATGTAGGTTTAGAAAATTAACGCTTTGGTTGCATTAGCAAGGAAAGGAAGGGGAAGAAAATCCTTCTAAATATGGTGCGAAAGGCAGAAGCGAGGACTTGTCCAAAGTGAAGTGTTTTCAGCATCATGAGCATGAACCCATTTCACCACTAGCTTGTCCATAGAAGAAAGAAGAGGATAAGCGGTACTGGCCGGATGCTGCGGTGGGATGCTCGTCTATGGCATATTTGAGTTGGATTTTTCTTTGATTTCATGCTTGGTTTCAAGCTTCATGGGATCGGTGTGGTATCTTGACAGTGGTGCGTCTTTCCATATGACGGGAGACAAAGAGTTATTTAGTGACTTGGAGGAGAAGGACGTCCAGATGCATATAGAGATGGGTGATGATGGTCGGTATAGTGCGATTGGCATTGGGACCATTACCTTTGAGAGGGAGTCTAGTAATCCATTCTTGTTGAATAATGTCATGCATATTCCAGGTTTGAAGAAGAACTTTGTCTTAGTCGCAATGCTGGAAGAAAGGGGTTATGATGTTGTTTTCAGTGAGGGAAAATCCTTCCTTCGACATAAAACAATGTGTCAAACCAAGAAGATAGGCGTGCGAATTAAGAATCTCTACAAGCTAGAGGTAGATGGTTGCTTGTGCAATGATGGGTAAAGCGAGAAGAAGTGGTGAGGTGGGATGAGGCTGAGTTATGGCGATTGGGCCATCTTCACCATGACGCTTTGAAAATTTTACGGCTTATATTTCTAATAGACTTTTAAAAGGGCCTCTTGTGTAGTAGTGAATCAGTGCAAGGATGTACAATGGGTAAGTTTGTGAAGACCACCTTTCATGAGAAGGAGAAGCAGGTAGCGGTGATCCTGGAGAGAATTCACACAGACGTGTGTGGACCATTCTCGGTTGCTTCAAAAATGAAACACATGTATTATGTGATATTTGTTGATGAATTTTCTCGTAGATGCTGGATCTTCTTCATGCAAAAGAAGAGTGAAACGTTCTCAAAGTTCTGTGAGTTCAAGGCATTGGTGGAGAAGGAGTCGGGGAAGCAGGTGAAAGCTCTAAGGAGCGATAATGGTGGTGAATAAATCTCTGGCGAATTCAAAGACTTCTGTAACAAAGAAGGAATTCGAAGAGAACTCATAGCGCCTCATAACCCACAGCAGAATGGGGTCGCGGAGAGGAAGAATAGAACAATCGTGGGTGTTGCACAAGCTATGCTTGAGAGGGAGCTAAACTTGCATGCGGAAGAGGAACTTCTTGTTCCCAAAGATGAGCCTTTGGATGTGGATCAGCCACAAGAGGAGATTCATGGAGTGGAGGAGTCCACTCATGCAGAACCAAACATTAGACAAGGCAGAAAACGTACCACAGAAGCTGAGAGACTGAAGGTGGATGCGGCACAAAATGTAGGAGTTCCTACATCACAGCGCAGACAGAGACAGTCACCTGACCGATATACTGGATACATGGCTCTTATGAGCAAGTGTATTGTGACAGAGCCATCTTCTTTTGAAGAAGCAACGCAGGAGCCCACATGGGTAGATGCCATGGTGGAGGAGTATGACTCCATTGTCAGAAACAGTGCTTGGGAGATTGTTCCAAGGCCAGTGGGAAAATTAGTTGTAGGATCAAGATGGATCTACAAGGTAAATCAAGCTGGTGATGGGAGTGTCAAGAAGTATAAGGCAAGATTTTTTGCTTGGGGTTTCTCACAGATTGAGGGGATTGACTATGAAGAAACCTTTGCATCTATCGCACAATATTCTTCCATACGGACCATCCTTGCTCTCTCAGCGCAGATGGGTTGGCACATTCATCAGATGGATGTGAAGACTATGTTCCTTAATGGGATCATTGAGGAAGATGTGTACATTGAGTAGCCTGAAGGATTTGAGATCTTCAGCAGCGAGTCGCATGTGTGCAGGCTCAAAGAAGCGGCTGTGGTGGCTCCTTTTGGGTGGCGAGTACACACTCGAATCGATAGCTATTTCTTGGACTTGGCTTCACCAGTGTTGGATGAAACTTGCCCCCGATTAATTGAGGGTAAGATTTTGATCATTGTACTTTATGTTGATGATTTGATACTAACAGGTGATGAGCAGTTGATACACTCATGCAAGGCTGATCTTGCAAAGGAGTTTGAGATGAAGGATTTATGCCTCCTTCATTATTTCCTTGGATTGGAAATATGGCAGCGGGAAGGTGAAATTTTTGTGTCTCAAGGAAAGTATTCCCGGGAGATACTGGAGAAGTTTCACATGCAAGGCTGCAAGCCTATCGACACTCCTCTTCCAGGAAATTGGAAGAAAGAGGATGCTACATTGGCAGAGGTAGTGGATGCCACTGTTTATCGACAGTTGGTGGGTTCGCTCATGTATTTAGTCAATACAAGACCGGACATATGCTATGCGGTGAACCAACTTTCACAAGCGATGGTTAAGCCTACCAAGCTCTTTTGGAAGCCGGGCAAGCATGTCCTGAGATATCTCAGGGGCACATCTGAGTATGGTTTATGGTACAGACATACGAATGAGGTGAAGTTGCATGGCTTCACAGATGCAGATTGGGCAGGAAGCCCAACATATAGAAAGAGCACATCAAGAGGGATTTTCAGTATCAGATCTACGACAGTTTCTTGGTACAACAAGAAACAAAGATCTGTGGCACTCAGTTCAGCGGAAGCATAATTCGTGGCAGCAATTTTAGCTGCATGTGAGGCTATCTGGATGAGGAAGATTCTGGTTGGTTTGTTCGGTTCACATTTAGATCCCACGGTGATTCATTGTGATAATCAGAGTTGCATTAAACTCTCGGTTAATCCTGTGTTTCATGATATATCTAAACATATTGATATCCGGTATCATCATATCAGAGATTGTGTGCAGTGGAAGATCATGTTGCTTCAGTACATTCCTACGAAGGATCAAGATGCAGATATTCTGACGAAGGCACTCACCAGGAGCTAATTCGAATACCATAAAGGCAGGATCGGGGTGAAGGATAATCCCTATCTTGTTGAGAGGGAGTCTTGAGATTCAACAAGATGATGAGCTTAGTGAAAAGAGTTGCCTTCACTAAGTGGGCCCGCAGGCTATTTTTGGCGCAAGTCTATTTTTAGACTATGTCTATTTTTAGACATGGTGATCATATTTCAGAAGTTGTAGGATGCTATTTGTGGATGGTTGATCAAGTTGGAAAAATAGATGAAATTATTTTTTTAGAATATTGGGTGAAGTCTATTTATAGATCATCGATCTAAAAATAGATGCATGTCGATTATTATTAGCTCTTAATAATAATCAGACTCTAAAGAGCAACTTATTCTCTTGGAGAACTTCTGATTCGATTACCAGATGTGGCATAGCATTTACAAAGGAATTCACGCTATTCTTAAGGGTTTATTAGACTATTGCATGGATAACTCGGTTAGAACTCAAGTGGCAGGAGTTATGACATAGTTGGAATAAGTAGTTATGGAGTTGTATTTAGTTTAACTCAGTTAGACTTAGTTGAGCTAGTTGTATCTAGTCTAACTGATTGATACACTAGTGAGAGTGGAGTGAATTAATTAGTTAATTAATTCACAAATAATAACTCATTAATCAACTGAACAATACATCAGTTAAATACAGTGCATGACATTTTCAGTGGAGACCAGTGGAGAGATAGGTGAAAGGGCAAGATAGACTATATGTTGTGACTATTAGTGATGCATTGATTGCATCCAACACACAGTGGAGATGCCAATGAGGATTGCGCAATCAATCCAAGAGTAATTAGAATTCATTTAGAGCTATTCTTCTGCAGATATTGTGCAGTGGAGGTAGGCTAGCAGGTGGCGAAGATCGGTGTATGGATTTGCAAGATTAGGCCTGATTAGTGTATGATGATTGTACTGTACTGAGAGCTTGTGATAATATTTGTACGTTTGTATGAGATTGTCATATGATCTCCATGTTACATAATATATAGTTGGGGTTTTCAGCTTCAGGCTTTCCTGGTTAAAAACTGTGTTATGTGCGATTGATAATTTTGTTTATGCTTCTCATGTGTGTGCAATTATTTTTTCCGCAAAAGATTAACAAGTGGAATAGATTCAGTATCTTGCATAAAGTTAAATAGTGTGAGATCAGGTAGTTCTTGGACATATGCATGCTTAGTGCATATAATTTCTACACATGCCGGTATGCTGCCAAGATTGAGCAGAACCTCAAACAGAAGAATCGAGGCTTTGGATTTGCGAATCAAAAGCAAGGGAAAGGTGCCCCCAAACCGCAAAACAAAGGACAAAGCCAAGGCATGGAGGCCCAAGACAACCTGACAAAGACACAAGAAAAGAACAACACTGCAAAGCCAAAGAAGGACACAGGAAAGTGGTGTGAGTTCCATAAGAGCTCCACTCACAACACAAGTGAGTGTCGGGCCATGCATTCACTGATGGCTGAGATGAGGGCTTATGAATCAGATGCATGCTCCGACTTTGAATCAGAACCTGACAAGGTGAATGAAAAAGGGAAGAAGATTCTTGAGGTGGAGCCCAATGCCACTGTTGCCACTATGAAGATCCAGAAGGAGGAACCAGAAGATCCAGAGGAGGCAGAGCATCTCTTCCACTCTGAGATGTGGGTAAAGGTCTCCCCGCTACGGTTCATTGTCAACAATGGGAGCCAAAAGAACCTCATTTCAGCAGATGTCATGAAGCGGTTGGGATTGCCGACCACATCGTACCCACAACCATACACCATCAGGTGGCTTCACCAAGGACGGGATCTCCGCGTCAGCCAGCAGTGCCGCCTTCCCTATAGCATCAAGCACTTCATGGATGAGGTATTATGTGACATTGCTCCTATTGATGTTTCTGATGTATTATTAGGCCAACCATACTTGTGGAAGAGACATGCTGTGTATGAGTCTCAGCCTCGCGCTGTTATTATTACTTTGGGAAATAAATTGTACAGGATACTAGAGGTACCACCGCCTCCCACTATCTCTTTGGTTACTGCAACACAATGCAGTAAGCTCATTTCCCAAACTAGGAAATTTGTTTTCCTGATGATCTGCCCCCAGGGCAAGAAGAAGACTGTGGTCACGACCTCCAGACATGGCTCTTATGCATGACAAAAACAAATGGACAAGGTTGTGGAGGAGTACCAGGACATCTTCACCTCACCCACAGGGGTGCCTCTACACTGTCAGGTCAAGCACCCCATTGACCTGACCCCAGGTGCGCCGCTATCCAATGGACCGATCTATAGGCGCTCTGTTATGGAGAATGATGAAATCAAGAGGCAGATTTAGGGGCTGCTATAGAAAGGTCACATCCGACCAAGTTCATCACCCTGTGGGAGCCTGATCGTGTTGGTACAGAAGAAGGATGGGGCTTGGAGACTCTGTATTGATTATCGGACGCTGAACAAGATCACTGTCCGGAATAGGTACCTGATCCCGCGGATTGATGACCTTCTGGACCAACTCAAAGGGGAAAAATATTTCAGTAAGATCGACTTGAAGTATGGGTATCACCAGGTACCAATCGAACCCTCTGATGTGTGGAAGAATACCTTCAAAGCCAAGGAGGGCCTTTTTCAATGGCTCATCATGCCTTTCAGATTGACAAATGCTCCTGCAACCTTCAAGAGGTTGATGGATGGCATCTTGCGTCCATTCACCAACTCATTTGCAGTGGTATACTTGGATGAAATTCTGATCTTCAGCCAGACTTGGGAAGAGCATCTCCACCACATCTGAGAAGTCTTCCAAACACTGCGGCAACACAAGTTGTGTACCAATTTGGAGAAGTGCACTTTTGGCATGACCCGGGTTCAATATCTAGGATACATTATTGATGAAAGGGGGGTGCATGTGGATCCAACCAAGATCCAAGTAATTTGGGATTGGCCAGCCCCAACCACCCTAACAGAGCTTCACATATTTCTGGGTCTTTCTAGTTTCTACTGCAGGTTCGTGTTAGGATTCTCTCATATCACTTGGCCCTTGAGTTAAGTCACCAAGGGAGGAGCGAAAGCAAAATTCTATTGGTTGGAATCTCAACAGAAGGCGTTCGTAGAATTGAAACATCGCCTCTGTTCTGCCCCAGTGCTCACATTACCAGACTTGCAACAACCATTTGAGATCGAGATAGATGCCTATGACTATGATATTGGGGCAGTTCTTACTCAACAGGGGCATCCAGTGGCACATCACAGTGAGAAATTGTCCGACACAGTTCAAAAGTATCCCACTTATGATAAAGAAATGTATTCCATTGTGTAGGCTTATTGACAATGGAAGCATTACATTTTGGGGAAGGAGACAATCGTCCACACATACCACCGACTCTTGTAGTTCATACAGACACAAGGGAAGTTGCAGAACGATTTCCATCAGAAGTGGTCCACATATCTGCAACAATTTAATTTGAACATCAAGTACAAGAAAGGTAGCACCAATAATGTTGCAGAATGCCTCAGCCGACCACCGATCGTGGCCATAACCACCGTTTTCAACTCTTGTGGGCATGAGACTTCTGATTGGCCACTTCTCTACAAGAGCGATCCAGAATTCAACTACACATACAAGGCACTCTTGGGGGGTATGCAAGTTCCAAATTTTCACCTCCAAGATGCACTATTATGTCACCTGGGACACCTTTATGTTCCTTCAAGCGAGCGTGCCAAGATGATATGAGAAGCGTACTACAGTCGAGTCGCTAGGAATTTTTGGGTCGAGAAAACAGTGGCATTACTGCAGAAGTATTTCTATTGGCCGAACCTTCGACAGGATGTTGGGAAGTACATCAGATCTTGCACTACTTGCGCCATTGCCAAATCAACCATCAAGAAGCAAGGGCTCTATACTCCACTACCTACCCCTAGTCGAACTTGGGAATCCATATCCATGGATTACATATCAAGCCTTCCTTCTACTAAGCATGGAAATGACTGTGTTTTCGTGGTCGTCGACAGATTCTCAAAGATGGCCATTATGGCGGCCTGCAAGAAGAATATCACAGTAGAACGAGTGTGGGTGCACTTTGGGATCCCACAGTCTATCATATTAGATCGTGACAGCAGGTTCCTTAGCACATTTTGGTCCAGCCTCTAGTCAATGTTGGACACCAAGCTCACCAATTCCATAGCTTTCCATCCCCAAACTGATGGCTAGACATAGGTCGTCAACAGGATGATTGTACACATTCTGCGCATGTACAATTCAAAGCATCCACGCACATGGGATGAGAGCCTTCCCTATGTACAACACAGTTATAATCGAGCTCTCTGCAGCTCAACTGACCACAGACCCTTTTAGGAGGGCTTGGGATTCCAGCCACTATGTCCCATTGACGTAGCCATGCCATTTGCAGCTACTTAGGTTGATTCGGCTCATGTCCAGTCTGACGCTGAAAAAGCAAACAACTTCATCGAGCGCATTCAACACATCCGTCAATAGGTTCATGACATATTGGACAGAGCCAATGCTAAGTACAAGCAACGGCATGATCAACATCGGGTGCCACACAACTTCCAGGTGGGCGAAAAAGTGTGGCTACATTTGCAAAAGGAGCGCCTCACTGGACACCAACGCAAGGTTTGCCCGCTTCGATATGGGCCGTACACCATCACCAAGGCTGTAGGGAACAATTCATTCGAGCTCAGTATTCCACCATTCCTTGGTCTACACCCAGTATTCAATGTAGACCGCCTTCATCCCTACTTCCCACCTCTATTGGACACCTCTGAAATTGCATAAGAACTCACACCAAAAGAGTTAAACCCAAACTGCATGGAACAGGCCACCACAGACTGTATCATGGACATGCAAATCAAGAACACTCGTCGACAGAAGATCCAACTGTATTGGGTTGTCAAAGTTGTCCAACTCCTGCACCAAGGCAAGTGGTTCACTAGGGACCAAGTTCAACAGAAGTTTCCTCATCTCATGGAGGAAATCAATGCAATGAGGACCATTTCTTCCTAAGGGGGGAGGAATTATCCAGGTGGATATTGGTGGCCACCCGCCTATTCCACGTGGGGCCCCACCATTGTCTCTTTCAGTTTTTTCACAACTTACTATTTTTAGTAGTTTTTCGGGTCTTGAACTTCCGGTGCCGTTTTGAAGCCCCAAACGGAGATAGTATGCCGAAGTTACGTCCATGGGAAGTTGAAACACCAATTTACCCAAACGGGGCACATAGTTTTGGCGCTTCATCTCCTAGGGTTAGGTTTTTGGATGTTTAGAGTTCTCCATTGTTTCTCCATAATAAATAGGCCCTCGAGCCTCATTGTAACACATTTTAGAGGTCTGTAGCTGCCACATCTCTTCTCAGAGATTCACTACCAGCACCCTAGCTATTTTATTTCCATCATGTTTGTAAGCATATTTTTGTGATTTGATATTAATGAAATGAAGCCTTATTTCCGCTGTATTTCTATGTTTATGGTTATTTATTTATTCTGTTACATTCTGCATAAATCCGGATCACTTGAAGTACTCTTGAAGTCTTTTTGCCTTGGGATTATTTGATGATATTAATTTCCTTTTGTATTCTTGACACCATATGCAAGTCTCCTTAGAGTAGAATTTCTTCCATTGTTGTCTTGATTCTTCTCCTTGCCTTTGTTGGAACTGGGAGCATCAACATTTCTTTCTAGGTTCCTCACATATTTGTTGTTTGAAGCATTATCATTCTTGCTTGAGGATTCACCTGCATAGCCAAGACCTAATTTATCAAGGGGAGACCTTTGCTGACTTAGGATGTCATCTAGGGTTTGAGAGATTTTCAAGTTTTTATTTAGCAATTCAACTTCCTTTTCAAGAAAGACAATTTCTCCTTTCAACTTTTCACAATCTTCATCTTTCATAAGTAGTTGCTTCTTCATTTCTTCCATCATCCTTGTTGCTTCATGTGCTTCGATTTTAAGGGAGATGATATTTGATTTCATTATGAAGACTTCTTCATTCTCTTTTGCTAGACTGCTCTCCATTTCTTCTTTTATTCTTGTAGCTTCACATGTTTCGGCCTTGATAAGATTGATGTCTGATTTTAGTTTCAAGATTTCTTCATCCTTTTCGTCTAGTTAGAATATCATGGTGTTTCTCTCCTTTTTTGCTTCATTAACTTGTCCTTCTATGAATGCCAAAGTTTCTATCACCTTCTTATATCCTTGTGCTTGTTTCCTTGCTTCTTCTAGTTGAGATCTAAGTGAAGAGACTTCTTCCTTATATTGACCAATCTCTGCTTCAAGATTGTTCAAGCTCTTAAGTCTTTGTTCAAGGTGGCTTGACAAAGTTTCTTCCCTTTTATTTGCCTTATCCAATTGATTTGTCATAGATATGACTTCTTCACGATGCTTTCCTTTGTTTTGATGAAATTCGTCCTTAAGTTTTGCGAGCTCCTCATCCCTTTCTTGTACTTGAAGCTTGACAAAGTCAACTTCCTTCCTTGTCTTGTCTTGGTTACCATCTTGTGTTTTCTTCTTAAGTTCCTCATTTTACTTTTTCAAATTGTTAATCTCTTCCATGGAAGCCATAAGTTTATTCAAGAGATCTTCTTCAAAGTCTTCTTTGTTCTCTTCATCTTCTAGGTCTTATTTAGCCTTGTTGTCATCTCTCTTATCTCTAGCTTTGTTGATGGATTCTAGACTTCTTTCTTGTTTTCCATCATCTTGTTGAATAGAGATCATTGTCAAAGCTCCTTTTGAGTGAAGATCATGAAGTTTGTCCCATATGCCTTTTGTTGATGAACATTTTTGCAAATTGGCCTTCATAGAATCAGGTAGCCCATTCAAGATTGCTTTCATTGCTCTTGTATTATACTCATTGGATTCTCCTTCCATCATGCTATTAGTAATCATCGATTTCCAGACTTCAGTGCCTTGAGTCTTCAAGAAATTCCTCATTCTTGCCTCTCATATATCAAAGTTTCCATTGAAAAATGGAGCCTTCACAAATTGATTGACTTCAATTTCGATGGTTGAGGAAGACACATCTTTAGGAGGTTGAGGTGACCCTTGGATTCCTCATTCCAAGGTCTCTTGGACTTCCTTTGGCTATCCATTTCCCACACCTTAACCCTTAGCGGATTAGGTGTCCAACATTCCCCCCCTTACTCCGAAGGGGTATGTGTGACTCCAAGAAGAGAGATGTAATAAAAATTGGCAAAGTATGCATGGCATCACTAGGCTGAATGAGCTCTCTGAAATGTTGGCATAAGGAGGTGGTTTAAGGATGACCACCAACACTGGAACACTTAGTGCAGTTCTGGGAACTCTTCCAAATATGGTAAGAAGTCGAGGTCTTCTGCTAGAGGAAGTGATCCTCATATTTTAAAGAGCAAGACCTTCAACCTGGAAGAAGTGAGGTCTACAACCTGCGATGGTTTAAGGATGACCACCAACTCTGGAATGCTTGATGCATTTCCTAGAAATCTTCCAAAACTGGCAAGAAGCTGAAGTCTTCTGCTAGAGGAAGTGTCCCAAATTCTTTGAAGAGGAAGAATATCAACCTCACATAGATGGTTTAAGGCTGACCACCAACCAAAGGCATGATCATGGGAATTTGTGTCTCTGGCTAAAACTATGAATCTGGAATGACAGGTTGTGGCTCAGGCTCGCCTGAAATTTTGTGTCTCTGGCTACAACTCTGAATCTGGAATGACATGTTGTGGCTTATGCTCGCTTGAACTTCTATGTCTCTAGCTACAACTCTGAATCTGGAATGACAGGTTGTGGCTCAGACTCACTTGAAATTTTGTGTCTCTGGCTACGACTCTAAATCTGTAATGAAAGGTTGTGGCTTAGGCTCGCTTGAACTTCTGTGTCTCTGGCTACAACTCTGGATCTGGAATGACAGGTTGTGGCTCAGGCTTGCTTGATGTGGCTTTGAAGCTTGTAGCTGACCATAATTTTACCCCTTGTCAGGTACAAGGTGAGATGATGGCTAAAACTCAACTGCAAGACTATTCAATACTCTTGAACAAGTTCTGAAATATGACTGAAACATCTTCTTGACTATTGATGCCCATTTCCAAGAAGTGATCCATCCAAGATGAATCTTTGTTCTTGCGGGAGGCTTGTTTCTGAAGCACATGTATGAAGAATGAGTGTGCTGGCCACAATGCTTGCATGGGTGAAGATCAAAACAATGATTTTTCATATGGCCAACTTGGTCATAGTGTTGGCATTTCACAATCTGTTGTTATCGTCGTGGAAGAGGAGCATAATCTGGAATAGCTGAAGGTGAGCTATCATGAAGAAATCCAACACTCAGAAACTGGATGGGATTGGAATAGTCTGGAATATGAAAGGACACCTCCTTGTCATATCCAAGACATGTTTTGTGCTTTTTATGGACAAGCTCTTCCCAAGGTTTGATGATAGGCCTAGGAAGTGCAGGCTGGATTTTTTCTTCTCCATGCAAATCTGCTCTTGAACTAGGCACTGAATCTGAATCACTTGCAACATTATTGACTTGTTTATGGGAGTATGTTTCAATGTTATGAACATAAACATGTTCAGAATGATGCTCACGCTATTGTAGTTCTTCTCGTTGGAGCCTTGTCTCAAGCTGTAAAAACTCAATTTTATCTTGTGCATTTTGCATACAAGTCTAAATTTCTGAGAGAAAGTCTTTTCTGATTTTTATCATCTCATATACAGTGGAATGTATTAGGGTATTCAACAGTTCTAATACATTATCATGTTTAACCATTTTTCAATCTCAAGAATCAAACTTCAACAAATAAAAGTGTGGGCTTCAAGTTCTCAAGTAAATTTGAAATAGATCTCTTCCTTTCAAAATGAAGTAGAAGGTGACATAAAATATCCTCGTTGAAAAAGACTATGGAACATAAAGGCCTCAACAAATTTTTGTGACCTATCTTAAAATGAATAAATATTAAACCTCAATGGTCTCCACTGTTCAAAATATTTTAAAATATTCAAAATGCCACAAGCTATAAAAACATCGACCTTAATCAAAATCCACTGTAGTAAGATAATTATTTGCAGTGACACCCAAAATTGTTGTTGCTTGGGTACCAACAAAATCTATGAAGATTGGAGAACTATAAGTGGAATCTCAAGTCCGGTTACAATGTCAATCATCTGGTGACAAGGTGTAATGATCCAGGTGGCTCTAGAGACACACACAGGACAAAGAGAGATAAAAAATCAAAGTTTTTGGATTTCTCTCGAACCAAGTTTAGGTTGAATATCTCGTCTTTCTGATTCCAACGACGCAGACGACACTCAATTCTGAGTCTGTATGGAGAAGTTAGGAGTAGTCAAAGTTTTGGGTTGACTTGGTGACTTGGCAGCTTTAAGGAAAGCACAAATTAGACCTTTCACGACCACCGAATTCTGACAAGCTCAGGCCAGATTCAAAGAAAATTTGTGACCCCATTAAAATGATTCCTACGGCCAAAAATTCGAAAATTCGAAATTGTCCAATTAGTTAAAAAAAAAAAATATTAAAATTTTTAACAATCATATCACACATATATGTTATATATATGTTTAAATATAAAACATATGATATATATAAACCAGAGCCGATGGGAGTCGAACCCATCGTCGGTGGGTTCACCGGTCCGCCCACGCGGCGACTTCACTCCACGTAATCACTCCACATATCACGCAAAAAACGGGTGGCGTGGTGGTTAAACCCACCGCCAACCCTCCATAAAACATGACACTCCCAACTTCAAACAACCCATCAGTTGAATATAATAATAAGAGTGGGGCGAGGCTGTCAACTCTGCCACCCCAACCCACAACCAAATGTGCCATGTAATATATATAGCCGCCGACGGAATCGTGGGGGCGGGTCGCCCAATGCGGGCTCGACCCCCCACTTTCGTTAAAAAAAATATATGTATGCGGTTATAAAACAAACATGCCTTTAAAAAAAATATTTTTTACTATGTTGGGAGTGGCGGGATTTGACCCCCCGACCCCTCCTCAACCACATGCTGAACTTAACCAACTACACCAACTCTGGCCTTTGGTTTATCCACCCCAGAAATTGTACTTAAACCCATCATTTCAGAAGTGCGCTGAGGCCAAGGCAGAGAAAGAGTGTGCACGTGGATTGAGGCGATGGATTTTTTTATTACAAGCAGAACCATGAGCATGACCAAAAACAGGGAGTGGAACCACGATCCTCGAAATTTTCCCGGGGAGCTAATTTTTCTCCATGTCGAAATATAGTCAAGTTTACAGTCATTTTTCATGGGTTTTCATAGGGAACACAATGTCGAGGTCAGATTCGCCTTTTGAGTTGCAGATTTCTAGTCCACCCATGGAGCAACATCTTTGAGGAATCTAGGGGGAATCTAAAAGATTATTTTTTGCCCTAGATTTTCACTTTGTCAGAATTCAAAAATTTGATAGTCGATTTTTCACTATTCGACGTCACGAATCTGATGGCATATTCGGATTTTCCATCTGAGCTTTGTATTTTTTTGCCACTTTTTTAAGTGAAGTTGGAGATGTCAGCATTTAGTGAATGAGGAGTTGATTTCAAACCTTTCAACGCCACGATCATGATGGTGATTTCAGATCCAAAAACAACGAAACCCATTCTTCAGTCATCTTCAATGTGAGGTATATGATGACCTGATTTCATGTACTTCTTGGTCTCTTTGTCTATGAGATGCATTGTGCTGTAAAGATCCCTGTTGATGTTTGATGCAGGATCTTGTTTTGTTCTTGATGTGAGATGTAATTTCTATCATGGATTTGTATTATGTTTGAGATCCCTTTAATGCCATGTTGGCAGGATACTCATAGTCATTATGTGTGAGCTATTGTGATACTGATAGGAGTCCTTTTTGTGAATGAGATTTCCGTAGAGGAACATCTCATAGAGAGGTATAGCCACTCCTTTGTGAGGGAATTTTCCTTGTATGATAGAGAAAACAATATCCATGTACATATTCACTCCTTACAACACTTAATGCAGTGACCTACACCATCTTGACATCGAGACCCGGATATGTAGTCCCTCCTGGACGAACTCCGTTATCAATGTCTTATGTTGCTCATGCTTATTATGCTCCTCTTCTTTACAAATTGCAGATGTTCATTCATGTTCATTAACGCTTTAATTAATTCAATTCTAACACATAGGCCAAAGTAAAAGGTCTTGGTTAAGGGTATAAAAAATTTACCCGAATCAAGTGGTATCAGAGCAGGTCTTCTTGCTGATTGGATTGCAGGTGTGAAATATTGAATGTTCGCTGAGTTGAGCCATGGAGAATGTCAAGGACATGTACAAGACCATGCTCAGGGTTTCTGAGAAAGCAGACATGTTGTATGAGGCTTATGAAAACCAAGCAGCTAAGAACGTCGAATTAAAGACATCCCTATATGAAGAGGGGGACAAATATCGATTGCAGCTTCAGTTGCAAGCCATGACAGAGGCATCGGAAGAATTGAAGTGCAACAAAAAACGTCTTCAAGAAGATCATGATGCTTTGAAGGTACTCCTACAAAAAGAGAAGGAGGAGAAGCAACAAATGCAGCTTCAGCTACAAGCCACGACAGAGGCCTTGGAGGAAGCGAAGCACAACGAAGGCTTAGAGAAGCCTTCTTCACCTATGACAAAATCGACAAATGAGGTAAAAATTGTTGATTTCTCTCCAGTTTCATCTTCACCTAATATCATTTCTGTTGGAAGTATGGAGATACCCATTACGGGAATCGGCATGAGGCTCGTCACCAAGATGGGGTACAAAGGAGGAGGAATTGGCGTTCGTGGACAAGGCATAACTCAACCATTGGAGGTTGTGCAGAGACCTCGCTATGCAGGTTTGGGGTACATTGAAGAAGGATGTTCGAAGGACATCAAAGGAAAACAGGAATTTTTGAACTCTCCAGGGAAGAGGAATTACGGGGACACTTCTCCATCGTTCCATGGTAATGCATGTTGCAGTGAAAGAGTTGAGGCGAGCTCCCATCACCATGATTGCACCAGAGACCACCAGAGAAGGTATAATAAGTCTCATTATTCCAGAGTGAATTTTGATTATAAGAATGATGATAACCATGGTCGTAAATCATGGCATCGGAAAACATGTCATTGTTTGTGGTTTACATAACCATGTGTTTTCTAAGTGTTGGAAAAGGATGGCAGCACAAAGGAGGATGAGGCATGGAAAGCCTTCTCCACAACAGGGAAAGAAATTAGTTAAGCAGGTTTGGAGGAGAAAGACCTTTTGTGTTATAGGTAAATTTGGGCATCATTCCCAATGACCTGGTTAATTGGGCATAATTTCTAGGACCAATGAATAGGGTCTATCATCCCTTATCATTTTAGTTGCTACATGCCCTAAGATAAAGAATAAGACAAATCATACATGACTTTCATCAAGCAAAGGTTCCCAAGATTTGAAGTTTATTATATATCATATGAGAGCTCATCAATGCTGCCTCTAAAGGGACTAAGTGTGTTGCATATGCAGGTAGCACCATGCAAGGCTGCTCTGCAAAGCACTTCCCAACATTCACAAGTGCATTGGTCACATTGGGAGCGAAATTCTCATTGTTTCGGAATCTCCACTTGGCCAATGCCTTCTAGAAGAGTTCACATGTGTCAAGCTTCGAATCCAAGTGTCCATTTGACATATACAAGATTGGGAACATGTCTTGTCTATTATTGGAAAGTCATTGATTGTAAAACTACCTTCAGCTCCTTTATAAATTGAGCACAGATTCTAGTGTTTGAGAAGGAAGAATTTGAGTAGAGAAATGTTGGTGGATTTTCAATTGAGAGTTATATTTTTGTAACAACTGTTGGAGAGATTTATACTGTGACGAGGTTGGAATTTCGCTGGAGATGGTCACTTCAAATCAATCACTAGGTTGTAACCTCTCCTTTTATCATTAATAAAGAGTACAACTTACTTTTCCCTATATGCATTTGTATTGGCTTTGATTTTCCATATTGCAAGATCTTGGTTGATGTATATGGTTTATTATTTACTGATTTAGCAAACTAACTTGAGTAGACATCTATATTATTGCTATCTTCTGCTGTTTAGTGTTCATTCTTGTAGAAAATATTTTTCATAGCCGACTGGAATTTGAAGCTACAACGGAAGTGACAAAAGGAATCATTTGGAAGCGCTTGGATTCCAAGTAAGCCTCTAATCCATTATGTGTGTCTGTTCTTAGTTAGGAAAAGTAGTCGTATAGTCTTTAACCTGTTGTTCTAGATTAACACCTGTCTAGGGAAGTGTGTGTTACACAGCAATTTGTCACCGTCCCTGCAATTCGCCGTCTCGCACATTGGAGGGCTTATTCTGTGACCTGTGAGCAGTGACATGATCTCAAAACACTTTCATGGCATTCCCCTAGACATGGAATTTCATTCCCCTGAAGACATCTCCTTGTGAAAAACCCTAAAAATAGCCTTTTCATCCTTGGCGCGACTAGCCAGTGTTATACCCGCGCCAATTGGGGAAATACTTCAAAGAGGGCGCGCCAATTGGTGCTCTATCTCAGATTCGCACTCGCACCAGGCTTAATAAAGGGTGTTTTAAAAAAATAAATGGTGGAAGATTGACTCCAACCAACTCCTGAACTAGTCTCTAAATTGAGTTGGGACGTTTGGCTCCGGATTTCCATGTAGAGGAAGTAGTTTGCCACCTCTCATGGAAGCTTCCTTGAGGATAGAGCCAATCCCATGATTGTAGGGATCCCAAATCCTCTTCCACCATCCATATAAGCTTGCCATTTCCATTTGCAAGCTAATCTCCAAGAGCCTTCATAGCCTAAAGAATGATGCAAGAGCTTTGACAGTCCTCATAGTGCCAAATCCATAGCAAGGAGATTAACGATCGAAGAGAGAGGCTTGTCCCCATTCCCGACAAGCTTTATTGAGACGTATTCCACTGACGACCTGCTGAAGGAAGGTTTAGCGTCAGAGCCTGGTTGTATTTTCCTTTGTATGAATTAATGATAAGCGACTATTGGTTATGGTTCCACTCGTATTGTTCATTATGATCATGAGTTGTGTCTTCTCTGACTGATACATAATTGCATATATCGGGTTTTACGCTTGTGTTTGTTGTGTTTCTTGTGTGTGTAGGTGTTCGATCGCGGCGAGCGATAGGATTGTGATCTGCTAGAACAAGGAAACGAGAGCGCCATCTTCTCTACGAACGTTGGACTTGAGGTAGGCCTTCTTCGCAAGTTGGTTTATTGTAATTAGGAACTTGCGCCTTAGCGTGATACGATTGTTGCTAGACCCGATCTGGGCTAGTAGGGATCACCTCTGTCCACAGAGGGGATTTACCTCTACAACAAATTGGCGACTCCGCTAGGGAGTTAGCTTTTTGTTTGCTTTATAAACTACAGACGGAGCCTAAAGTTAGCCAAATAGCCTTAGAAATGCTCTTTCTTTGCATTAGCGAAAGTAGATGAATGCTGCTTCAGTCAATCTCTGATTTATTTTATGAAATGAACACTTGGAGTATTGTCTTGTCTTTCGGTCGATTCTTGACTTTGCTTGCTTGATCGGCTCTTTTGGCTGGCTCTTTTCGTGACTTTGGCTTTTGGTTTGAGCTCCAACATCACTGTTCTGCTTCTTGGATTGCTTATTTTTATTTTTTTCATAGAAAACTTGATTGGCGTGCCTAATAGCCTGATAGTCACGACAATTGGCACTAGTTGCCAGTTTACTACCCGCGCCAATCCTGTCATGGCGCTAGTTTCATCATGATAGTCGCGCCAATATTGAAAGGTGCTAGGGTTTGCTTGGTTTTGAGCTTTCTAAGCCTGATCTGTGGTTTTGGTTTCATTTTTTCAACTGCTTGAGTGTTCTGGAGCCTTGTTTGACTGACTGTGACCTTCATTCTTTGGTTGTTTGCCTGTTTCTATCGATTTTACATTTTAGCCCTAGGGCATCTAGGTGCTATTATGCGTCGAGCCTCCCTTGGGAGTTTGTGGTTTTTATCTGCTCAGTAAACTTTGTGATTGCTTCTCTACATTCGTTTGGTGGTTGTCTATCGTTTTAGTGCGTTATTGGAGTGATTGGCTTCTTCTTCATTCAAGTTCCGCCTTGTCTCGTTTTGGGCCTAGATTACATGGTTCATTTGAGTCTTTGGGTTGTTGAGATTTTATTTTTTATTTTTAATTAAATTTGGAGAAAATCTCATGTAGGTGACAACAATAGGATTTGTTTCTACATTGGCTCCATCAATTTCTGATGAGGATTTAATGCATCCTATATTTGTTGTGAGAGAATTTATGAGTCTGTTGCCATTCACAACTATAAAATGTAAGCCCGTAGAGGCAAGTGAGCATGATGAGGAATGTGAGGCGAGTGGAAGAGATGAGCAGATGAGAAACTCTGCTATTGTATTTCTCCAGTTGATTAATGAGATTGCCGATGCCCTATTAGGTGGACGTAGCCCAGATTGGTTGGGTGAACCATGTTAAATCTGCTGTCTTCATGTTTGTTTCTGCTGTGTGTTCTGTATGTTTTATTTTGTTATTCCGCTGCTGAGATCAACAATTGGTATCAGAGCCATGTGGAGGAGATTTAAATGCCAGGTTATTTATCACTGCAAAGCCGAGAAGATTTATCACAGCAAAGCCGTGTTCATAGCCATTTGCAGGATTTGTTCAGTCAATGGTCGTGCATTATGTGCTGTTTGAAATAATGTTTGCATGAAGAGGACATTGACATCGCCGTCTAGATTGGATTGATTGAGAGGCGTTGGTTTAATTTTTTTGGGATCGCATATAGCATAATCCCTGGCCTGGACCAGCATTGAATGGTGGACGTTCTCGCTCGTTCTTACGCTGAGGTTGAATGTTGCCACATTGAACGCATTATTAAATGGCTCGGATTGTGGTTTCCGCATTCTATGGAACACAACAGAAGCCTGGTGTTGTGGCCGCTGTTGCATAAGACGCTGCCACGAAATCACTGCAGGGACAGACTGCCGACATCCTGTGTTGAATATGCAACCATTGTGAGCTGGATATCCAAACAAACCGTGAGGTATAGTCGGTGAGTCGATTGTTTAATTAAAACCGAGTTGAATGCAGAATGCCGTGAGCGATTTTAAGCCATCGTTTTTCCTGAAGTTATTTTTAAAAAGATTGATTTATTATAAATCGATTTGTGTGAGTCGATTTGCTACGACCTGTTTCTTTTTTTTGAAATCGTTTCACATTTGTTGATATATCGACTTGAGTGATAGTAGAAATCGATTTATGGTGGTTAAAAATCGATTTGACATTTAAAAAGCCAATGCCAATTGCATATGGTATGTGGTTTAAAAGAAAAAATATCGATTGGTAATTTGTATTAATTACCATTTATTAAAAGCCTTTTTATAATGCTTTTTTGTATTAAATTGCCATTTGCACATGGTAGCCTTTTTTAGCTTAAGGGCATTTTTTTTTAAAAGGCAAGGGTTTTCTAATCAAAAATGAATTTTTGATTAAAATTAAACACTTCATTTATTAAGAGTTGCAATTGGAGTTTTTTGTGACACAAGCTAATAAACATGGAAAAAACACAAAGTGCCTGATCGAGAAGTTCAATGGAAAAAACAACTTCGAGATCTGGAAAGTGAAGATGTATGATCTACTTGTGCAACAAGGCGTGGCGAAGGCACTATTGGGAAAATCCAAACAGCCTTACACCATGACAGATGATGAATGGAGTGACTTAGATGAAAGAGCGCTGAGCGACATTCGACTGTGTTTGGTGGATGATGTTTTGTTTAACATCGTGTCAGAGAAAACTGCTGCTGGTTTGTGGACAAAGCTTGAAAAGCTGTACATGACAAAATCCTTAACCAATAGGATTCTTCTGAAGCAACAGTTGTACAGCTTGCGCATGAAGGAAGGTACGACGATAACGGATCATCTGAATACCTTTAATACTCCCCTGGTGCAGTTAGAAAGTATAGAAGTAAAATTTGAATTAGAAGATAAATCTGTAACTTTATTATGCTCGTTTCCCGAGTCATGGGATCATTTTGTTACTTCTATAAGTCTTAGTTCATCAGAATTCCTTGAATTTGATGATGTTATTGGAGCTTTGTTGTCCGAAGAAACAAGGAAGAGGTCAAATTCAGAAACCTCTACATCAGAAGAAATTATGGTCAGAGGTCGTTCTAAAGAAAGACGCTTCAGTAAGCACAACAACTCGTGTTCAAAATCAAAAGGGAAGAAGAGTAAGGTAAAGTGCTGGTTTTGTGGCAAATCGGGACACTTGAAGAAGGACTGTTGGAAGAGACGAAAAACATCCAAAGGAGACTCTTCGACAGAAAAGAAAGAAGCAAACATGACAGATACAGGTTCAGCATCCATTTCAGGTATGAGTGATGAAGTGTTATCAGTTATTTTTTCTAATCATGATCAACATTGGCTGTTAGATTCTGGTGCGTCAAATCACATGTGCATTCATAGAGAGTGGTTTAAAACTTATAAATCAATCAATGATGGAGTTGTTTACATGGGAAATGATTTCTCATGTAATATTGTTGGAATTGGAAGCATCCAGATTAAAATGTTTGATGGGACAAATAAAATTCTAACTGATGTAAGACATGTACCTTAACTAAGAAAAAACCTCATTTCACTAGGAGTACTAGACACTAATGGATATAAAACCTTTATTCAAGGTGGAGTAATGAAAGTTTATAAAGGAATTTTACTAGTAATGAAAGAAAATAAGGTTGGAAATCTTTATCAGTTAGAAGGAAGAACAGAGTCAGATCATGCTTCTGCAGTATCTGAAAACGACAGTAATTCTATTCATCTATGGCATCAACGGTTGGGCCATATGATCGAAAGAAGATTAAAAATTTTATCTGATCGTAAGTTACTTCCTAGTTTAAAATCTTCTAAGTTAGATTTCTTCAAACATTTTCTGTTTGGGAAACAAATCAAGCATAAGTTTAAAACTGGAAAACATACTAGTAAGGGAATCCTTGATTATATCCATTCTGATGTTTGGGGTCCATCTCCTACAACCTCATATGGAGGATCGTCATATTTTGTATCTTTTATTGATGATTTCTCTAGAAAAGTGGGTCTACATGTTAAAGAAGAAGTCTGATGTATTCACAGTTTTCAAACAGTTTAGAGCATTAGTTGAAAACATCACTGGAAGAACCATTAAATGTTTAAGAACTGACAATGGTGGTGAGTTTACTTAAAAAGGAATTTGATAATTATTGCAAGGATGCTGAGATCAAAAGACATAAAACCACTGTATATACTCCTCAGCAAAACGGAGTTGCTGAACGCATGAACAAGACTCTCTTAGAGAGAGCAAGAAGTATGCTTAGTAACGCCAATTTGCAGAAGTAATTGTGGACATAAGCGGTTTCTACGACTTTTTACTTGGTAAATCGATCACCATCAACTGTAATAGGATGCAAAATTCCTCAAGAGGTATGGAAAGGTTATCCATGTGATTATTCTAAACTGAAAGTTTTTGGTTATGATGCATAAGCTCTAGTTCTGAAACATCAACGTTCTAAATTAGATCCTAAATCAAAAAGATATATCTTTGTTGGATATGGGGATGGGACTAAGGGATATAGGTTGTGGGGTCCTACTACTCACAAAATCATCATTTACAGAGATGTCAAATTTAATGAATCTTCACTTGAAAATCCAGATGTAGATGATAAATTGAAACAGGAGAATGTACCTAAGTTTCAACACATTCAGTTTGAAACCAGTTCAAATACTGATGATAGTCCAGATGAACAAGTTTCAGATTCAGATCATGAACAAGTTTCAAATGCAGATCATGAACGTGTTTCAAATGCTGATCATGAAGAAGTTCCTACAGACAATAATCAACAAATTGGGGAAGTACCAGAAACATCTTTAAGGAGGTCTACGAGAATCAGACGTTTTCCTAGAAGGTATGATGATTATGTTACTTCAGTTTCTTTGACTGCTAACGATGATGAACCTTTGTGCTATCAGGAAGCTATAGAAGGTTCAAAAAATGGTAAGTGGAAAGAGGCTATGAAGGACGAGATGAAGGCATTAGACAAGAATGCCACATGGGATCTGGTAGAAATTCCTAAAGACAGGAAAACTGTAGGATGTAAGTGGGTTTAAAAATTGAAGAAGGGTGTTGATGATACAGAAGACAGGTAGAAAGCGAGGCTGGTCGCGAAAGGTTTTTCTCAGAAAGCCAGCATTGAATTTCATGAGATATTTTCACCAGTTGTAAAAATTGTTTCAATTCAGATTGTGTTAGCATTAGTTGCTTTACTTGATTTAGAATTAAAACAACTAGATGTTAAAACTGCATTTTTACATGGAGATTTAGATGAGGAGATTTACATGGAACAACCAGAAGGGTTTGTTCTAAATCGCAACAAGAAATTTGTCTGCAGGCTCAAGAAATCATTGTATGGTTTGAAGCAGTCACCTTGACAATGGTACAAGAAATTTGATTCTTTCATGATGAGTCAAAATTATATAAGAAGTGAATATGATCATTGTGTTTACTTTAAGGAATTAAGTAATGGCATGTTCATTATCTTAGTGTTGTTGTTGACGATATGCTTTTAGCAAGCAAAAGCATAACAGAGATCAACAGGTTAAAGGCTCAAATGGCTAGGACGTTTGATATGAAAGATCTAGGAGCAGCAAGACAGATTTTGGGCATGGAGATTTTCAGAGACAGGAGCAATGGTAAGCTATGGCTATCACAACAAAAGTATATTGAGAAAATACTCTTGAGGTTTGGTATGAACAATGTGAAGCCTGTTTCAGTCCCTTTTGCTTCCCATTTTAAGCTTTCTTGAAGTTTATGTCCTAACACTAATGAAGAAAAGGAATATATGTCTCGAATTCCATATGCCAATGTAGTAGGTTGTTTGATGTATGCGATGGTTTGTACTCGACCAGATATTTCACATGCAGTTGGGGTTGTCAGCAGGTATATGGAAAATTCAAGAAAAGAACATTGGTCAGCAGTGAAATGGGTGCTTCGGTATCTGAGAGGCACAAGTGATTATTGTATCACTTATAACAGGAGCAGTGAATTTGTTTGTGGATATGTTGATTCCGATTTTGTAGGTGATTTGGATAAGAGAAGGTCAACTTCAGGGTATGTCTTTACTCTTGCAGGTGGAGCTATTAGCTGGATGTCAAAGCTACAGAACATTGTTGCTTTATCTACTACAGAAGCCGAATACATAGCTGCTTCACATGCTTGCAAAGAAGCAGTTTGGTTGAAAGGTTTGTTTGGTGAGTTTGGTAGGTTATAGGACAACATTAAGTTATTTTGTGATAGTCAAAGTGCAATTCATTTGGCTAAGAATCCGGCCTATCATAGTAAATCAAAGCATATACCTATTAAGTACCATTTTGTAAGACAGGTTGTCACTGAACGGGGAGTCTCTCTTGAGAAATTGCATACAAAGGAAAACTGTGCAGACATGTTCACGAAAATAGTTTTGTTAGAGAAGCTACGATGGTGTCTGACTTCTCTTGGCTTGCAGAAAAGATAATAATAATGATGAATCGGGGTATTAGGCTAATTTTTGTCAAGGTGGAGATTGTTGAGATTTTATTTTTTATTTTTAATTAAATTTGGAGAAAATCTCATGTAGGTGACAACAATAGGATTTGTGCTACATTGGCTCCATCAATTTCTGATGAGGATTTAATACATCCTATATTTGTTGTGAGAGAATTTATGAGTCTATTTCCATTCACAACTATAAAATGTAAGCCCGTAGAGGCAAGTGAGCATGATGAGGAATGTGAGGTGAGTGGAAGAGATGAGCAGATGAGAAACTCTGCTATTGTATTTCTCCAGTTGATTAATGAGATTGCCGATGCCCTGTTAGGTGGACGTAGCCCAGATTGGTTGGGTGAACCATGTTAAATCTGCTGTCTTCATGTTTGTTTCTGCTGTGTGTTATGTATGTTTTATTTTGTTATTCTGCTGCTAAGCTCAACATGGGTGTCTTTTGATTTGAGGGACTTTTTCTCGATTTGAGATCTGATTGTGTGCTTGCATTGAGTGAAATTTGATTGTTTTCCTCTTTTGATTTTTCTTCTAAAATTGCTTGTCTCATTAGTTTTCATTTTGTTAGTGCATTTTTCCCTTAAACATTGAAAATACAAAAAATCTCTTTTGCTTTGGATTAGTTAGTGTGAATTAAATCTTTTCGGTGTTATTAGTGATTAGTAACTTTGAAAGAAAAGCTTTTAGTTTCCATTAGCTGCATTAGAGATATCATTGGTTGTTTTATGATCATTTTGTTGTTGTGTGAAAAGCTCTTAACTCTCTCGTAATTAGCTTTCATCGAATGAAATGATATACTGTGGCATGTAGTATGCATTTAGGAAATTTTGAGACATAACACTCGCTAGGGCCTGAAAACTGAAACATAATTGAAGATAAACATTAAAATTCATTTAATTTACACTAAGGCAGCATTGAAACATTAACGAAATATTTAAAGGTCTAGGCTAGAGACGTGTTCCGACGTCTTTAAACCTAGTAGCTGTCGTTCGCCTCTTGGCTTTAGACAGCACTAGTACGGACTTGTGCTCCCCGTACCGTCGCATATATAAAGGGAGACCCCAAGAGGTTTCTATCCTTTATCCATAGGAAGTCGAGTTTGCCACCCTATACCCGTGATACACCGGACATAGCATTTAGGGAGATTGCCTGCACGTACGTTAAGTCCTTGGCTGATTTCTCCTTCATTTTGAAAACAAGGTGTATATTGCAGTTCACAGTTATTTGGTACACCCTTTGCCTAGAATCCCTGAGTAGTCATTTTGATCTTATCTGACTCCTTAAATTTGAAAAGATCATCAAGCGCTTGTCCTTTCATGCTTGTTTCAAAACTGAAAGCGATAGAGTCACGTTTTGCCTGTTTCTTGACTCTTAAAAGATGAAACAACAGAATTTTGTTTCAATGTTTTAAAAAATTAACTGGCCACGAAATGTTCTTGGTTAAAGTTAGTTTCCTTAGGGTGTTGTTCTGAAGATCGTTTCTAATGGAAACTTTTCCGGAGTACACCAACCAAGGAATCCCCTCCGATGGGAATCCTGGTCATTTTCCCCCTTTTGGAAATGTTGGCACTCCTTATATGGCAACGTTGTCCCTCCTTGGGTTAACTGTTGGGTTGCCTGTTTGGTTTTTTTCAACCTCTGTGGTCCCAAATGTCTTAGCTACTGGTCAATCAGTTCCTTCGATTGAACAACATCATGTTGATTCTAAGGTGGACCTCTCCCCTTCTTCACCTGTTTCTGCGTCCTCCTCTTCTACTTTAACTGGTGAAAGTCTGGATTCGAGTAACCAGGTGGCTAAGAAGAAGAAGAAGAAGACAAAGAAGAAGAAGTCTAATAAAGGAGAGGCTAGCTCTGCGGCTATTGCGCCTAAGAATTCTTCCATTGATAAACCTTCCAACCCTCCACAGAAAGTCAAATTCCCTTGCATGTTGTGCACGGGAGACCACCTTCTTCGAGATTTCCCTGACATTCCCAAGGTGCTCAAAGTATGGTCCAATGGTCGTCTGCCATTGCCTTTGGCTTCTGGGAGTCAGGTTGGGGGCACATCTTCAACTGGTGCTGGTAAGGCTCCTAAGAAGCAGGGTAAGATTACCAATCCCTGTAAGTTGTGTGAAGGGCACCATGCCATTCACCTTTGCCCGTATATGGATGAAGCCAAATGAGTTTTGGACAACTCAACTGTTTCTACACCATGCCTCCCATTTGGTTATAAACAACTTTCTTTGAGTCATCCACCAGCTGATCCTACGATTGGTCAAGAGTCATCCTTGGTCGATCCCGCTCCCTTGGAAATGCAGATTCAGGAATCCATTCTCGACCAACCATTGGTCGTGGGATCGGTTGAACTGGCCCCGTCTGCGGTGCACCAGGTCTTTTCCATTGAGAGTGGACCTCACATCCCTCAGGTTCTTCTTGTTTCTTCAGATTCCTCGGATTTGGAGAAATATTCTCCTGTCTCCATATCTCAAGAAGTTTCTCCTCCGCCTCCCGTGATGGAGGTCCCAGAGGATACTACTCCCGCCTTCGAGATGGAGGTCGTGGAGGATGCTCCTTCTTCTTCTGTAACACAAGGGGAACACCATCTCAGTTCGATGGTAGCCCCTCTAAGTATTTTGGTTGCTTCCTTTGATTGGAATCGATTTGCGGGATACCGCCTTCCGTCTTATGTGCCTTTCAAGATAAAGGTACAGGCATTTGGTCTGGTCATACCCAACACCATTGTAGATGAAGGTGCGTCTGTTAGTGTTCTATCCTAAACTACTTAGCAAGCTTTCGGTTCACCGCCACTTGCGCCTGTTACACAGAATCTGTTGACGTTCAACATAAGAACTAGTCAAACGTTAGGGATCTTCCAAGGTTACCTGTTACTTTGGGAGGTAAAACCGTCCATATGGACGTGATGGTTGTTCCAGGCCCCTTGGATTTCAATCTGCTCTTGGGGCGCGATTACACCTATGCCATGGGAGCACTTATCTCCTCCCTTTTTCGTGTGGTTTGTTTTCTGCATGAAGGACAGATTGTAACCATTGATCAACTTTCATTCTTTGGTCCTGATATGGCAGCTGGCCCACCATCATCCCTTCCTGGTTTTTATCCACCCATTGTATCTGCCCCACCGCAGGTCAACTATGTGGCTACCTACCCCGTGCCTGTACCCAGTGATAGTGCCATTGTGCATCAGGTCCTAGGGGCATTGGGTCCTGACTTCCAGGATGTTTTCCTTCCATCGGGAGTGGAAATCTTGGAAGCGCTGACTTCTTGTTCATTATGATGAGGTCGGTCGGAGCACAGTTCATTTTCTTGTGTCAAGCTCCTTAAAAAATTAAACAAGCTGGTCGGAGCAGAGTCTGTTTTCTTGTGTCAAGCTTTTTAAAAAATGAAACAAGGTTGTCGGAGCATGGTTCCTTTCCTGTGTCAAGCTCCTTAAAAAATGAAACAAGGCTGTCGGAGAAGAGTTCCTTGTCTTGTGCCAAGCTCCTTAAATCATGAAACAAGGTGTCCTGAGGATAGTTCTTTTAATGTGTCAACCTCGTTAAAACAATGAAACACGTTCCGGTTCAATTCGAGTCTTTGATAAGTTCTCGTAAAGTCCCAGTTGAGTCTTTCTTTTGATCTCGTAATTTGAACCTTCACTCTATCTGCCTTTCATATGGATTGAAGCTTAGGGGGCATGTACCTCGAATTGAGTCACCATGCTGGGGGCATGCTTACTATTTCAAGCATAGTTTGTTTCCGTTTCAAGATTGTGTAAAAATGAAACTGGTTTCAAGCATAGTTTATCTTTGTTTCAAGCTTGTGTAAAAATGAAACCAACTTCAAGCATAGTTTTATGATTTCAAGCTTGTGTAAAAATAAAACCATTCCCATTTTACCTCTTGTGATTGCCATTTTATCAGCCTGTTTTGCCAGATGAGCCTTGGTTTTCTCACTCCATCGTCACTATCTGCTTGGCCGATCATATGCCTTCACTTGGTTGTTTTACCTGTTCCCGAGGAACTGCTGTGATGAGTGGTCTTGTTATCCAGCCTCTTAACCTTTACTTGTTCTAAGTAGTTCCACCATTACTGGAACCAGTAGCTACCTGTTATACCACTCGTTCCTCCAGGAGGAGTCAACTTTCAGCTCTTTTCTGACTCTCTAAAAATGAAAAGATTGCCGAGTCCCTTGTCGTTTTGATCTCGTTAAAGTGGACACGAAATGAAATCTACCCAGTATACGTTTACCTCTTTTTCAGGCTGGGATAGATTATTTACGAAAAAGGAATACCCTAGCCTATCGCGACTAGGAGGTTTTATCAGACATAGTTTTCTACCTTTTCGGATCTGAGGAACTATCTACGAAAAGGGACCATTGGAGTTTACTTTTCTGCTGTCTTTTCAAACTCTCTAAATATGAAAAGACGCTGAGTTCTTCCTTTGTCAGACTCATTAAACCTTGATGACATCGGATTCAGTCGTAATGACGATATTCGAGTTTCTCCTTCCTAGGGCTCGTTAAATGTACTAGGTTGGGTTTGTCCGAAGGATGAACTTATATGACAAGCATATGGTATCCTCTTCAATCTTGTGCAAAAATAAAGAGGTACTCGCCAGAAATGTTGGGGAAAAATGGAACCAGTATCGTTGTCGTGTTGGCAGTATGTCACTCTTGAACATGGCACTTGTCTGCATTCGTGTCAGGTTGGGGACATCTCATCTCGTTTTTCACTTGCCTCCGTGGGTTTGGGTAATCCCTTTTGACCTCTCATCCGCTCTTTGCCTTGTCATCATGACCTCTGATCCTTTGATGTCAAATACTGCCAAATCCAATGTTGTGCCGCCGATATGTTCAAGAGAAGTTGACCTCTGCACGTTTCAACCTTCCTCTGATTCTCATCTAATCCTGATTCACAAAGACATTATGTTCTTCTGTCTCGTGTCGATGATGTGGGAAACACTATGGCCCACCTTCGATCAAGGTCACTTCCTGTCGACTTCAGCTCATTATCCAGGAAGCTGATCTAGAGACTCCCTTCTCGGCACTCAGCCTGCCTCTCTCAATGGCAGGTTCTTGCGTTTGACGGAGCTTTCATCATTGGCCTGATCGAGTGACGGTGTTCGACGTCGCCAATTTTTAATGTCGTAGATCGTACCCATACATTGTTGAACCTTGAGGGCCACTGTCGTTATTGGTGGTTCCTCTCGCGTCTGTTAATAACTTTCATCATTGGCTGGTAATCAGGCGATGTTCTTGCATGTTCGACTTCAGCTCACTTATTCGCATGCTTGAACTTGTACTTTGTTCGGGTCGAGATGGAGCGCAAGACCCTGGATTTTGTGGATTATTATGATTAGTTACATGACTCATTCACTGGATGGCTGCGACCATACCTGAGTCTATTTATTGATCCTCACTGGATGGCTGCGTCCATGCCTTGGATCTGGATTCTTGTATACTCTGCTATGGATGGCTGCGCCCATACCACATATATATCATCAATTTGAGATATCAGTTGTATTTCTCTACGCAGATTTTCCGACGGTAGTGTTTTCAGTTGGACACGTTCTCGTAAAGCATTTCACCCCTCTCTCTCTTTCGGGCCTCATGCTTTAGGGGGCATCTATTACACAACAATTTTTCACCGTCCCTGCAATTCCCCATCCCGCACATTGGAGAGCTTATTCCGTGACCTGTGAGCAGTGACATGATCTGAAAACACTTTCATGGCATTCCCCTAGACATGGAATTTCATTCCCCTGAAGACATCTCCTTGTGAAAAACCATAAAAATAGCCTTTTCATCCTTGGCGCGACTAGCCAGTGTTATTCCCGCGCCAATTGGGGAAATCCTTCAAAGAGGGCGCGCCAATTGGCGCTCTGTCTCAGAGTCGCACTTGCGCCAGGCTTAATAAAGGGTGTTTTTAAAAAATAAATGGTGGAAGATTGACTCCAACCAACTCCTGAACTGGTCTCTAAATTGAGTTGGGACATTTGGCTTCAGATTTACATGTAGAGGAAGTAGTTTCCCACCTCTCATGGAAGCTTCCTTGAGGATAGGGCCAATCCCATGATTGTAGGGATCCCAACTCCTCTTCCACCATCTATATAAGCTTGCCATTTCCCTTTGCAAGCTAATCTCCAATAGCCTTCATAGCCTAAAGAAAGATGCAAGAGCTTTGATATTCCTCATAGTGCCAAATCCATAGCAAGGAGATTGACGATCAAAGAGAGAGGCTTGTCCCCATTCCCGACAAGCTTTACTGAGACGTATTCCGCTGACGACCCGCCGAAGGAAGCTTCAGCGTCAGAGCCTGGTTGTATTTTCCTTTGTATGAATTAATGATAAGCAACTATTGGTTATGGTTCCACTCGTATTGTTCATTATGATCATGAGTTGTGTCTTCTCTGACTGATACATAATTGCATATATCGGGTTTTACGCTTGTGTTTGTCGTCTTTCTTGTGTGTGCAGGTGTTCGATCGCGGCAAGCGAGAGGATTGTGATATGTTGGAGCAATGAAACAGGAGCGCCATATTCTCTATGAACAACAACGTTGGACTTGAGGTAGGCCTTCTTCACAAGTTGGTTTATTGTAATTAGGAACCTGCGCCTTAGCGTGATACGATTGTTGCTAGACCCGATCTGGGCTAGTATGGATCGCCTCTGTTCGCAGAGGGGATTTACCTATACAACATCGTGTTTTAGCTGTAATTAAAAATTCTGTCCAACAAATTGGCGACTCCACTGGGGAGAATTTCTCTTTATTCTAGGTGTTTTAGCCTCTGATTTTCTCTGTTTATTCACCCTGTAGTTGTTATTCACAAAGATTAAACCTTTTAAAATATTAATTTTCAAAAGAAGTGTGTTAAATAGCTATGTTTTTCCTTATACACTGCGCCCAACGCACTCTTGGATAGGACACAGTGCTTTGCATAGCACTGTCTCCCTTTCAGGCCTACATTGCAAAGCACTGTCTCCGCTTAGAGACTGCGTTGCCTCCTGAAACCATCCAAATTCCCTTGAATTTGTCTTTGCAAATTGATTCAGTTTGTTTTTTGCTGTGTTTTGAAAAGTTTGAACCTCATATTGGCCAGTGAATCTATCTACTTCTTCCTCCTTTGAAAGAAAATTTGTTCAATGTTTGTTTAAAACGTTTTTCTTTATCATTGACAAATTCATTTCAAATTATTTTCATTGTCACATTAAGTCCATTTTCTTTTGAAATAGGAAATTGTCGTAAATTATTCATTTCCTGATAGGAGAAATTGTTGTTAAATTCCTCATTTTTCCTTCAAAAGAGAAATTTTTGTTTGTATTCCTCATTTCTTGAAAGTAAAAGGCATTTGTTTTGTTGATTTAGTGCACTTAGTTTCTTTTCTGCATTCATAACATTATAGGAACTGAAAAGAAAAACTTGCATTTGGATGTAGTGGTTTGTTTGTTTTGCAAAAGGAACAATTAGGAAATCTGCATTTAGTTTCTGCTCATTAATTTGTTTGCTCACAAATTGTTTTCTCTTTCCCTCTAGTAGCTAGGATTTTCGTTGAAAAAATAAAAGTGAAAGATTGCTTATCATTTTAGTTTTCATTTTAGGAATTTCCAATACATCATTGTGGTGAACCTTGAAAGGAAAATTGATAAACAAGATCAACTTAAAATTTATCTCAATTTACCTAACAAAGCTTGGAACCATAATGATAACATTTAGAAGGTCTAGGCTAGAGACGTGTTCCGAAATCTAAAACATAGTAGCTGCCATTAACTTGTCTGCGATACATTCCGAGTGTGATACCTCACTCCACGTACGTAAGTGTATCATAGCTCGTCCACATACATTTGGGTATATCGAGCGGTGTTACATTACAAAAAGTATAAAGGGGTGCTCTCACTGTGCGGTTTCACATCAGACAACACTAATACGGACTTGGGCCTCCACGTACCTTCGGGTATATTTGGGAGGTAAAATTTAGGTTACTATCCATCCACAGTGAACCGAGTCGGCCGCCTTGTAAATTGTGATACACTGAACACAACATTTGGGGAGATTGCCTACCCATACTTCTTGGTTCACCAGGAGGTATTCTGCAGTTCACAGTTTCTTGGTAAACCTTTTTGCCTAGAATTACCCTTTTATTTTTTTTATTCGTTTTTGGTTAAAATAAATCAGTAATTGTGGAAGAACAAAATCCTTTTCCCCGTCGTTCGCGTAGACTAGCATTGAAATGGCCTTTACCACCAACAGTTACTTCTTGATGGCAAAGGCGACATCACTCTACCGAAAATAGTACTATCGGTACCTCTGGTGAAGGATCATCTTCCCATATACCAGAGTCGGCACAAGTTGTTCCTACAAATCCTAGTTTGTCTACTGTAGTCGAGATAGAGACCTCACAACTACCTGTGGTCACGATCCATCCAATATGTGAGACCATATCTTCCGAACCTGAAGTTGTTCAACTGGAAGTTGATTCAGATCCCATTGTGCTTTAAGGGGTAGCTGTTATTGGTAAAACTGGACACCATCCCCAGGACCAATGAAATAGGGTCTATCACCCCCTTATATTTCAGTTGCTATATTCCCTAAGTGGAGAAAATCTTGATCCCGAAGTTGAACAACTGGAAGTTGTTCCTGTATTGGTCACTCCATAATATATTGTAGCCATTGAGTCTTCCATATCACGCATTCAACCACCTGAAATATAATTTGGGCCTGACGGCGAAGTTATTCCACCTGGTTTGATTTCGATTGAAGAAATATCACAAGATGAGACATCTTTAACTCCAACTCATTTTTAGTAGGAGCTTTACCTATACGAGTCTTTTCCTCAATCACCTTCCTCTGATTTTGTTGATCCTGTTTCACTTTTATTTCCCATAGATTCTATAGGGTATACATTGGGTCATTTGACCATGGCTGAGATAACATCCCAGACTGAACCATCTATTTCAGCTACGATAGCATCTACTGTTGCTTCATCTTCGATGTTTTGTCCATTGAATTCACCCATGTCATAATTTGGAATCCTACCTAGTTCCTCCCTTATGATTACTGAATGGCTTGATCCTTTATTCGCATATTCAATGCAATATTAAGCTGGTCCCATCAGTTATGCTCTTTGGTGGTCAGTGATTTCATAGAAATTACCTTCGAAAATTAAAAAATTCAATGGAAACCTTAGAGAAGACCTGTCAACGCATGTTATAACTTAACATTTGTGGTGTTCATCAAACTCCTTATATGATGAATCCATTAGACTACGTCTTTTCCAGCACACACTCACTTGTCCAACTATACAATGAGGATGGTTCTTTTTTTATGTGTCAGTCTCTTTAAAAAATGAAACGAGTGATGAGGATAGTTCTTTTTTCTTGTGTCAACCTCGTTAAAAAATGAAACAAGTTCCTACGAGGATGGTTCTTTTACTGTGTCAACCTCGTTAAAAAATGAAACAGGTTTTGAGGATAATTATTTTTTCTTGTGTCAACCTTGTTAAAAAAATGAAACAAGTGCCTTTGAGGATAGTTCCTTTTTTATTGTGTCAACCTCGTTAAAAAATGAAACAAGTGCCTTTGAGGAAAGTTCTTTTACTATGTCAAACTCGTTAATAAATGAAACAGGTCATGAGCATAGTTCTTTTCATGTGTCAAGCTCTTTAAAAAATGAAACAAATCCTCCCCTGTAATGAACCTTCGTTCCATCCAGCTATCAGTAACCAATAATCTTCTTAGCTGAATGAAATTAAGCTTGGGGGGCATATGCTCTTGCAAGGGGCATTAAACATGTGCTCTTGCAGGGGCCATTCAAAACATTCTTAACAATTTCACCCAATCAACTGCTGAAGTTCGGGGGCAAAAATCAGGTTTAGAGTTCCAAAATGCAAATGGAAACTATGGAATGGTAAAAATGAATAGTGAAGCTACTTTTAATAGTCATTTAATTATTTGAAAATTAAATTTATTGCTATGAATATAGTTTTATTATGTTTTTATCATGAAACAAGTATTTTTAATCCATTTGATGTTGCTCTGAAACTGGTCTTACAACTGACAAATAGATTAGTCGTGTAGATTTATTTCAAGAATGATTTGACCACAAAGCATACTTTTTCTACTTGTCTTTTCGAGCTTTGTTAAAAACGAAAAAGGATTTGAAGCGCACTTTTATCTTTTTTTCGAGCTTCAATAAAAATGAAAAAGGAAACCCTGGAGTCTTCTTTCAACTCTTTTCAGACTTTGATAATGTGAAAATATTGCCGAGCACTTTTCTTTTCGAGCTCGTAAAAGTAAATGAATTGATATCTACTCATTATAAGTTTAACCCTTTTCTGGACTGAGATAGATCATTTACGAAAAAGGAATACCTTGGTTAAACAGGACCAAAGAGGTTCTCTCAGATATTATTTTACACTTTTTTGGATCTGAGTGACAAATTTACGAAAAAGTACTTTTGGAGTTTTCTTTTGTCGTCTTTTTAAAACTCTCTAAATATGAAAAAGGACTGGGCTATCATTTTCGTTAAGCTCGTTAAAACATAAAATAGCGACGGGCTTGTCAATCATGGCAAGAATCTAGTTTCATTCATTGCTAGAATTGTTAAATTATTAAATAGTGATACTTTATTCTCCCGAAGGGTTGAATTATAGATCAAGCAAATGTTATCCTCGTCAAGCTTGTTAAAAAATAAATAGGTACTAGTTGACAACTGGCTAGGGAAAATTTGGGAAAAGTGACTAGAATCCTTTATGGTAGCAATTCGCTCTTGAACATGACACTTCCTTCACTCCATGTCCATGACTGTTTGGGTTGGGTAATCTTCTTGACGGTTCATTCATACCTATGGTTCATCATACCTTCACTTTGGTTTTGGGTCAATGCTGCCAACTCATCTCAGTGTCACCGATATGTTCAAGAGAAGTCATCCAGTGAATGACTCATCTTTTTGCAATACTCATAAACCTTCATTCTCATGACCGTCATCCTTGAAAATTGCTATATCAAGTCATACCCTTGTCTCTGAAATCAGTAACTCCCGTTTCGCAATAAGGTGACTTCTTGTCGATGACAAATCAATATCCGGGAAGTTCACTTAGAAAATTCAGATTCCAATACCATGAGGCTTGTTACAACATCGACAAGATCCTTGCTTCCGGAACTTTGACCGAAAGATTTGTTTTGCATTCGACATCAAATCATCTATTCACGCATTACGAAATGTACTACAGTACCTTGAGGGCCATTAACATTAATGGTGGTTCTCTCGCATTTGTTAACAACTCACATTATTGGCTGGTAATCAAACGATGTCTTTCCATGTTCGACTACAAATCATATATTTGCATGGCTAGAAATGTACTCGAATGATCGAGTGAACAAGATAAGAAGACCCCGGATCTAGTTTCAGCCATACGAGCTGTGATTTCAAGATTTTTGTACACATCATATGTACGGTGACCTTACATACAGATTTTCATCCAAACGTGGGCCTATATTTGTAGAAATGTCTGCATTTGGGAAACATTCTAATGAAGACAAGTTTCTGAATTATGTACATGTTATTAGATTGTTTATGTGCTGAATATGGGAATGCCTACCCTCAATAATTATGATCAAAGAGGATATATCATGATGTACTGTATTTTAAGATTGATGTAGGTGACCACTCCGCTTCAGCTCTAGCCCATCACAGTGTAAAGCATCTCAATCAAATGTTTCTATTATTATTTTGACTTCATGCTTTAGGGGGAATTTTTTTATAGGTCAATTTGGGCATCATTCTCAATGACTTGGTTAACTGGACATAATCTCCAAGACCAATGAATAGGGTCTATCATACCCTATCATTTCAGTTGCTACATGCCCTAAGATAAAGAACAAGAGAAATCATACATGAATTTCATCAACGCTGCCTCTAAAGGGACTAAGTGCGTTGCATATGCAGGTAGCCCCATGCAACACTGCCCTGCAAAGCACTTCCCGACATTCACAGGTGCGTTGGTCACATTGGGAGCGAAATTCTCATTGTTCCATAATCTCCACTTGTCGAGTGCCTTCTAGAAGAGTTCACATGTGTCAAGCTTCGAATCCAAGTGTCCATTTGACATCTACAAGATTGGGAACATGTCTTGCCTATTATTGGAAAGTCATTGATTGTAAAACTACCTTCAAGTCCTCTATAAATTGAGCACAGATTCTAGTGTTTGATAAGGAAGAATTTGAGTAGAGAAATGATGGTGGATTTTCAACTGAGAGTTAGATTTGTGTAACAACTGTTGGAGATATTTATAATGTGATGAGGTTGGAATGTTGCTGGAGATGGTCACTTCAAATTAGTCACTAGGTTGTAACCTCTCCTTTTATCATTAATAAAGAGTACAACTTACTTTTCCCTATATACATCTATATTGGCTTTGATTTTCCATATTGCAAGATCTTGATTGATGTATATGGTTTATGGTTTACTGATTTAGCAAACTAACTTGAATAGACATCTGTATTATTGCTATCTTCTACTATTTAGTGTTCATTCTTGCAGGAAATATTTTGCACAGCCAGCTGGAATTTGAAGCTACAACGAAAGCGACAGAAGGAATCATTTGGAAGCGCTTGGATTCCAAGTAAGCCTCTAATCCATTATGTGTGTCTGTTCTTAGTTAGGAAAAGTAGTCGTATAGTCTTTAACCTGTTGTTCTAGATTAGCACCTGTCTAGGGAAGCGTTTTTTATCCGTAATTCACAATTCTGTCCAACATTTTGCACTCATTGCGACCGAAGTGGCCATCAAAGAGCCATATGCTGGAGACTCCATCCAGAGCAGCGCCTTAAAGAAAAAGCGCCTGTGCATGAACCAATCGGAAGAGCTGATCGACAAGCAAATCTCCCACAGGGAGATGACCCATTCACTTTGATAAGTGAGAGATGTTTTTTCTAGATTGTTTTTCTAGAGGTGTTAGCTTGTCATGGCCTTATTTTTGTAAATCATTTGTTGCATGTTACGTTGTAAAAGTAATGATGTGTTTTTTCATCACTTGTTTAAGCAAAAATGATATTTTGGCCTTTTTTTATGAGTCATGTGATGCATTTATTTCATGTAAAAGTGATGAGGTGTTTTCCATCACTTCGAAATGTGACAATGATGTCTCGTCTTGTAATGATAGCTGGGGTATGATTTCCATTTTGATGTAAGCTTGACCACCGAGTACATGTTATAAAATCATGGCAAGTATGGGAATATTTGGGTCATGGTTGGTCAATTTGAGCATGTAATTTGTAGAGGATTGTACTATAGTTTTGCAGAAGGTGCAGGTGTCAGTTCATCACTTATGGCTGTGAAGGACGCAGGTGAAGGCGAAGGAAGGGTGAATTTTCAGGAAACTTGTGGTGTAGACATAGTGCACAACAGTTGCTGATTCTTCTTGATGCTTTTGTAGGACCAAAAGCCCCTAAGTGGGGAGGATTGATCCAGGTGGCTCCAGAGACACACATAGGACAAAGAGGGCTAAAAAATCAAAGTGTTTGGATTTTTCTCAAACTAGGTTCAGGTTGAATATCTCATCTTTTTGATTCCAACGACACAGACATCACTCAATTCTAAGTGCATATGGAGAAGTTAGGAGCAGTCAAAGTTTTGGGTTGACTTGGTGACTTGGCAGCTTTAAGGAAGGTGCAAATTCGACCTTTCTTGGCCACTGGATTTTGGCAAGCTCAGGCCAGATTCTGGGTAAATTTTTGGTCTCGTTAAAATGACTCCTGCGGAAAAAAATTTGAAAATTTGAAATTGTCCAATTAGTTTAAAAAAAATAAAAATATTAAAATTTTTGCGGTGGCGGGCCACCAACCTCGCCACCCCCGGTCCGAACACCCATGAAAATCATATCATGTATATGTTATATATATGTTTATTTATAAAACATATGATATATATAAACCGAAGCTGGTGGGAGTCGAACCCACCACCGGCGGGTTCGCCGATCCGTCCACACGGCAACTCCACTCCACGTAATCACCCCACATATCATGCAACAAATGGGTGGTGGGGTAGTTAAAACCACTGCCAACCCTCCAAAAAATGCGGCGGTCCCAACTTCAAACAACCCACCAGAAAAATATAATAATAAGGGTGGGGTGGGGCTGTCAACTCTGTTGCCCCAACCAACAATAAAATGTGCCATGTAATATATATAGCCGCCGAAGAAATCGTGGGGGCAGGCCGCCCAATGCAGGCCTGGGCCCTCCATTTTGGTTTATATATATATATATATATATATATATATATATATATATATATATATATATATATATATATATATATATATATATATGCGGTTATAAATCAAATGCGCCTTTAAAAAAAATATTTCATACTATGTTGGGAAGGGCTGGATTTGACCCCCTGCCCCCTCCTCAACCACATGCTGAACTTAAATAACTGCGCCAACTATGGCCTTTGGTTTAGAAATTGTACTTAAACCCATCATTTTAGAAGTGTGCCAATGCCAAGGCAGAGAAGGAGCATGCACACAGATTGAGGCAGTGGATTTTTTTATTACGGGCGGAACCATGAGCAGGACTAGAAACAAGGAGTGGAACCATGATCCTTGAAATTTTTCCAGGGAGGTAATTTTTCTCCATGTCAGAATATAGTCAAGTTTATAGTCATTTTCATGGTTTTTCGTAGGGAACGCAATGGCGAGGTCAAATTCGCCTTTGAGATGCAGATTTCTAGTCTACCCATGGAGCAACATCTTTGAGAAATCTAGGGGGAATCTAAAAGATTCTTTTTTGCCCCAGATTTTCACTTTGTTAGAATTCAGAAATTTTATGGTGGAATTTCCACTATCCGACATCACGAATCTAATGGCATATTTAGATTTTCCATCTGAGATTTATATTTTTTGGCCACTTTTTGAAGTGAAGTTGCAGGTGTCAACATTCTGTGAATGAGGAGTCGATTTCACACCTTTCGATGCCACGATCATGATGGTGATTTTAGATCCAGCAGCAGAGCAACCCATTCTTCAGTCATCTTTAGTGTGAGGTATATGATGTGTTGATTTCATGTACTTCCTGGTCTCTTTGTATATGAGATGCATTGTGCTGTACAAATCCCTGTTGATGTTTGATGCATGATATTGTTTCGTTCTTGATGTGAGATGTACTTTCTATCATGGATTTGTATTTTTTTTGAGATCCCTTTAATGCCATGTTGGCGGGATACTCATTGTCACTTGTATGTTGTTTGAGATCCCTTGTTTTCCATGTTTGCAGGCTACTCATAGTCATTATGTGTGAGTTATTGTCATACTGATAGGAGTCCTTTTTGTGAACGAGAGTTCCGTAGTCGAACATCTCGTAGAGAGGTATAGCCACTCCTATGTGAGGGAATTTTCCTTATATGATAGAGAAAACACTATCCATTTACATCTTCACTCCTTACAACACTTAATGCAGCGGCCTACACCACCTTGACACCGAGGCCCGGAGATGTAGTCCCTCCTGGATGAACTCCGTTATCAATGTCTTATGTTTCTCATGCTTGTTATGCCCCTCTTATTTACAACTTGTAGATGTTCATTCATGTTCATTAACGCTTTAATTAATGCAATTCTAACACATCGGCTGAAGTAAAAGGTCTTGGCTAAGGGTATAAAAAATTTACCCAGATCATGCAACTAGCAGTAGCTGCTTTATGTACCTTTTTACCTTTTATTTAATGCCATGTCCTTTAAATTATTGGAAAATTTTCTAATATCTGAAACAATGCACCAAGTTGCTGTTGATATTTCTCGAAGATGAATAATAATTTAGCCAGCACCACGAAACTCCAACAACCAGCACCACCATGATTAACACTCTAGGAAATCAATCCCATAAAAAAACCAAAATAAAAAATATTGGGGATTCAATGTTGCTAAGTTCACATAAATCCATGACATTTGTAACATGAGATTTCATCCTTGACCTGATCATAAGACCTCAATCCTGTTATTAAATTCTAAAGGTTTTACAATATGAGGTGGAATTGCGCTCTAATAGATCCACCTAAAAGAATGCCAAATTAATAAATTTTATTATTCAGTAGTTGTTAGATCTAAGACTTTTGTGATCCATAATTTAGAAAAATGTCTTTTGTATTAATCACATCATTAGGATTTGGTCGATGTTTCAAACCATCTAATTTGGATTATCCTCAAGACTTGGTGAGAAAGATAACCAATCTATTTATTCACTAAGATCGGTTATCTTTCTCACCTTGTCCCGAGGATGAACCAGATTAGATGGTTCGAAACTTCGACCAAATCCTAATGATGTGATTAATCCGAAATACATTTTTCTAAAATATTAAGTACTTATCACTGCTAATACCATATCCAAAACCTAATTAACAAAAAATACTATTATTGGATACTCATTGCTGCTAAGTTCCCACTCATTTGGGACATGGCTTGTATCCGTCAACCAATTGCAATACTCCAATGCTATATCGAGTTTGAGATTTGTTGTTTCATGTAAAAAACTCTCGTAAATCAACGCTTGTATTTTTTTTTTTTTGAAAACCTTGGTAAGCATGAGTATTTTTCACATTAGGTTCACGATGAGTTTGCTGCACCATAGTTCCATTGAGAATGATGAGGATGACGAGGTTTTGAAGGTGGTAGATTTTTCGGAGGATTGGAGGTTGAAACGACAGATTGCATATCGACTGCCTACAGGAGTAGCAAGGTGTCGGGGAATGGAAAGAGTGTCACTCCACTTGAATGACGAGAGCATATGCTGTCCACAGCATAACTATCCAAGGGTCACGAAGGGAGAATATCAAACTGACGGGCTTGGACGATGTGAAGGCTGAAAAGTGAGAGGGACTGTCAGAGGTGTAAGGAGGCTGAGAGGGAGATGCGGCAAGTCTGGAGGGCACGAAGGCTGGTGAGTGAGAGTGAGCTGTGTCAGAGGTGCAGGTGAGGAGGCCACAGGCCTAGAGAATGACCATGTCCATGGAAAGTGGAGGTTGTGTATGAGGTGCAAGTGGGAGGCTATGTACGAGAAATTGAGAGTGGACATGAAGAGATATCCAGGAGTGCGGAGGAGAAGGGAGCAACGACGAGAGGTATCCGTATGCGCTGCGGAGGTGTGGGGGATGAAGGGAGCCAAAGAATAATTTGATCCCAGGAAAAATTTTTCCTTCTTAGAGTATCAGTTGAACTCTAAGCGCTAATCCAGCTTGTAACAGTTCCTGAGATTCAGATCACACACAGAAGAGGGGGACAGTCCCTGACAAAGTGCTAGAAAATAATGTCTGCTAGAGAGAGCATTGAGCATAAATTCCACTATTGATGGGATGAGGGATCAACAAACAACAAGGAAAAATGGTGTTTCTTGGAGTAGCTACAGAACTAGGCAGAAATAGAAGCTGGAATATAGCTAACACGACACTCATGAAACGTAGAACGAATGGTAGAAATGACATGCAAAGAGAGAGGACACAAAGGCACAAAACCAGTTGTTTAAGTTGGAGCAGGGCCATAATCCACCCGCTCTGATATCATGTTAAACTCAACCATAGAATAGGCAGGAATAGAAAACATAGGGAAAGATAAGAGTGTCTTAATTTATTAATCACAATGATATATATTTATAGTACATTAGGTGGCCCTTGGATTTGTCATTCCAAGGTCTCTTGGACTTCCTTTGGCTGTCCATTTCCCACACCTTAACCCTTTGTGGATTAGGTGTCCAACAAGAACATGCTAGAAGCCACAATAAGAAGAATGAAGAATTGAATGAAACCATCATTAGCCTTAAAGTGCAATTGGAAGAAGCCAAAAAAATTGAAAAATCACTTAGAAGAGAATTGGAAGAAAGCAATAAGGCAAGGGAAGATCTAAAAGCAAAGATAGTCACTCTACGAAAGGAAACAAAAAAAATATTATCTAGAAAAACTTTTGAAACAACTCTAAAGCATTGGATGAGCTCGTTAACAGTCAAAGGCCATACAGTGACAAGACCGAATTTGGTTATAGGCAAACATTTTCAAAATTCTCAAGTTCATTTGTTGGGAAAAATACTAAGAGGTGGGGGGGGGGGTGAATCAGTATTTAGTGCTGACTGAAAACTTTCTACTTTTTCTTTCTCTAAAACCCATACGCTACTTTACTGAAACCAAGTCATGTATACACGCGGATATCCTTAATAAAACATGCGTATGACCAGAGATATTATTATGCATTTAATTCATTACTTAGGTCTTTGCATCATTCATTCATTAGATGTTTAGTTAACAGTAAGCATGTGCAGTAATTAACAGAATAAACCATCACACATAAGCAACACACATGAACACCAGGATTTAAGGTGGAAACCCAATTCGGGAGAAAACCACCGCTGCCGTCGTATCTATCTTCAATATTTATTATAAAGAAAACTTCTTACAACCATGTACTGGCGCAGACTCCTACCAGCACGCAGGCACCCACCTGCAGAAGGCTACAACCTTCTCTCATTTACCAGCCTCTCCTGGAAGGGAGCTACAACCCCCTGCTCTCGTTTACCAGCCTCTCCTAGAAGGGAGCTACTACCCCCTGCTCTCATTTACCAGCCTCTCCTGGAAGGGAGCTACTGCCCCCTGCTCTCGTTTACCAACTACCACTGGAAGGGAGCTACAACCTCCTCACTGAAGGCTTCGACCCTCAGCACCATTGCGGATCACGTTTCATCAATTTTCATACTGGATCCAACAACTTCCATACAACACATCTTATAGGCCACTTTTCATCAGATTTTCAGATTGGACCCACTCCACACATTTAAGCTCATCATACATCAAACTGAAACTCATAACCTCATCAATTCATTCATTGTACCATCAACCAACAACTTGATCTTTAATCAACATAATCAGCAGCATAATCAACTTCAAACAACCCAGATCTGTATTAATACATCATTGACAGATTGTAGTAAAACAATAGAACAGATTAGACATTTCATTCCACATACTTCAGCAAAAACCTAGTTCCATATGCGCTTTTACTTCACTGAACCTGCGTATGCACGCGCTTTAATAGAAACAAACCTGCGTATACATCTGCACATATTTCAGTACTGATTTCACATACCATACGCGCTTTTGCTGAAGTCAACCTGCGTATATACGCACTTTCTCCTCCACAAACCCGCGTATAGATCTTCAGAAATTTCAGGACTGTGCAGCTCTTCAGATTAGATAAGCAATTCAGATCTCATCCTCTTCTTCAGCAGAGATTCGCCAGATCACAGATCTAAACATTCCATAAGTAGATCTAGAAAATACAAAGTCATTTCAGATCTAGAGATTCCTCTTCATCATTTTCTTCATCCATAATTGTATTCATAGGTTCCTCATAGATTCAGATCCATCAATTAAGAACAGAGTTCATCCATGCAGATATTCCTTAGAGAGATTTATTCATTAACAACCCTTACTCATGCACACCTTGCACTATGATCTTCTTCTCCTTAAATAGATTTAGCCTTTGTCAATACCATGAGTCAAAACCACTCAACTACTAATGGTATTCCTGGACGAGATCAAATAGATAATCAAGCGCTCAATACTTTGGGTCAATACCATGGCAATGTCCCTTGGTTTCCTAAATTTAGAGCGCAAATGGGCATACGCTACTTGTCACGTACATTTCCGCGTACATGCGCGACTTATCCTTAACAAATCCGTGTATGCCTTGTGGCATGCCTTGTTCAACATTATTCTGGCACTTTCTGAGCTACTTCTGAAATGATCTGTAGATACATCAGATTTACATCATTAACAACTCATCAAGTCAGTTTTCATCAAGGACAACTTCATCAGGCAGGTTCCATCAAAGTCAACACATTGTATCACATTGCCAAAAATCTCCCCCTTAACTCATCAAGTAGGTTTCCATCAAGGACAACTTCATCAAGTAGGTTGTCATCAACTTTATCAAGTAGGTTGCCATCAAGGACAACGCTCTGCATCATATTTCCAACAGTCTTATTTCATCAAGTAGGTTGCCATCAAGGACAACTCATGCCAACATCATTAACAACAGAAAATGGAGATGAACAAAAAACCTATGCAAAAATTACTAAAGGGCATATCAAGAAGGAAGAAGGCTTTCCAACAAATTAAAGGATTCAAGAGACACAAAATCAATAAGAAGGATCTTAGAGAACAGTACCACGAATTTCTCCTCCACTTAGGTATCAAACCATATTTCTTGGTGCTGTTATTCTTGCGGAAATTTTTGTCGTAGAGATGTAAATTTCTAGGCCTATGATAGGAACAAACGAAACTTTGGAACATCTGTGAGGAATAATTATTCCAGAATTTCTTGATAGGATTACATGAAAAACTATAACAAGTTTGGATATTTAAGTAATGAAGTATAATGCCATAAATGCAATAACTTTGGACATTTGGCTAAATATTGCAGGCTAACCGCTCCCCAAAGTGAATCACAAAAAAATCAAAATGCTCCTCTAAAGGAATGGAAGAAGAAAACTAAGAATCACACACCTGCCCTATAAGATAAAAGCAAGAAGAATGTGTGGTATGTTGATAGTGGTTTCTCAGCACATATGAATGGAAACAGAAACAAATTCATATCTGTGAAAGAAGGAAAGGATGGAACAATATATTTTGGAATTTACGGATCTGGAAATGTTATATGAACATGCACAATCAAGCTTGGAGGAAAATATGCTACAAAAAAAGATGTTCTTCTCATAGAAAATATGAATAATAGTCTATTAAGCGTAAGTCAAATGTGTGATTAGGGACACACTGTGCCTTGACTCAATGAAATGTGAAATAAGGAGAGAAAAATCCAGCAAGCTGGTGGCTCCTACAACTAGGAATCCAAATGACATTACACTTTGGACGACACTATTAATAAAGGTTGTTTCTTGGAAAAAGAATATTGAAAGTTGGATTTGGCGAAAAAAAAAATGAGACACATAAACTTTGACAATCTTGTCGGAATCAGTAAAAAGGAAGTAGTAAGAGAAATTCCCCAAATTTCAAAACCAATCAACACCTCGTGTAATCATTCCAAGTGCGACAAGCAAACAATTTGAATTCAAAACCAAGGAACATTCCACGTCAAAACCATTATATTTGGTACACATTTATTTATGTGGGCAGGTGAATACTAAGGGACTGAATAGTGAATGATGCTTCATGCTAATGATTGAAGATTATAAGAAGATTGAAGCTATCAAATTTCTAAAGGAGAAGTCTAAATATTTTGAACGTTTTAGAATCTACAAGGAAATGGTTGAAAATGATGCTGATTTAAATATCATATGTCTGAGATCGGATAATGGAGGTGAGTTCCCATCAAAAGAATTTCAACACTTACGTGAGGAATCGTTGATTTTTGGGTAGCATCGGATGTGCTCTAGCTTCGAAATTTTGTGGAGGGGCTAGAATACATGAGATCTCCAAGACACTAAAATCGTTTGGAGAAATTCCACCCAGAGTGCATTATATGAAAATAATTAATTATTTTTAATGATTCCTAAGTTAAAACTTAGGAAATTAAAATAATCAAAGGGAATTAATATAAATATGGATGAGAAGCTTCTAAGAGACGAGTATCAAGTATGTTTTAATCTTAGCCATTGATTAGAGATTTGATCATGATAGTTGATCTCAACAGGAAAAGTATAAATGAAGACTTGAGGGTCAGTATGAGATACACCGGGCAAATACTCAATAACCCGAGGGAAGTCGATTGTCGAGAAGCACTAGTTCAATTTCAGAGGGAGAGTTACATGGTGAAGGAAGAGGAGGGTATATACAACAATCAGAGACAGAGGAGGAACACAAAGCAATAAAGGGACAACAGAGAGAGGCAACGTAGTAGAGGATATAGTCCTCACATATTCCTTATGTAGAAGAGGACGTAGTGGAGGCTGGAGGGTCTCTTGGGTGTTAGAATTTTCTCCAGTGACTGGAGGAAAAATATCTCAGGTGTTTTCTGAAAAGTTTCTTCATGATTCTGCAAATAATTCCTTGTAAAGATATTGTTGCTGAAGAATAATAAATAAACCCTCATCTGCTGCACTGATTTTCCTACATTGGGTTTTTCCCGGGACTATTGTCCAAAAAAAAAAGTGTTTATGTGATTGATTTTTGTGCTTGCATTTCACTGTTATTTTCTCTATGCAATTATGTGATAACTACAGTAGAATTTATTTTTTTGTTTACTAAGGGTTTTGTAAATAACTTATTGTGGAAAATAAGTAGGAGAAATAAATTAGTTACTGCAGTAGAATTTCAAGTTAGAATTTTTCATATGGTATCAGAGCAGAGATCGGGAAATAATGTTGGATATTCTGCAATGATTAGTGGTCTTAATGTTGTTTGAGCATCAAATCGAAGGGGCTCAACGAGTTCTCATGGGAAAGAGGAAATAACGAAAGATACGATGGATCATGACATTTCTGTATTGACTTCCAGATTGGAATAAGAATTAGCCTGCTTGGCAAGCTCTGCTTCCTCCGAGGTTTGGTATATTAATAGTGGGGCTTCTGTGTACATGACAGGAATACAAGAATTTTTCTCGAGCTACCAAGAAGAACATATGAAATTCAAAATCACCATGGGAAATAAGGCTAAATGTATCCCTGTTGGAAGAGGTACTATAGTTTTTCAAACAAAAGCATGAGATTGGCTTCAGTCTACGAATGTGCTACATGTGCCTGGATTGGGTGTGAAATTTCTCTTTGTATCTCAGTTTCAAAATGAGGGATATGATGTATACTTCATTGGAAATAAAGTGTATGTAAAACACCTGAGTTGGAAGAAAAAGGCCCAAATTGGAGTCAAAAGCAACAAACTGTATAAGGTACAACTAGAATCTCTAATGGCACTGATATGAAGCAATGATGAAAAATATTTGAATGAACTATGGCATATAAGGATGGGACACTTACACCATGGGACTCTAAGAATTATTGCAGAAATCATCACACGAGTTCAAAAGTTAAGCACCAAACAAGATGATGTCTGCAGAGGGTATGTACTAGGAAAGTATGCCAAAGCGGATTATTCCAGAAGTAACAATAGGGAAGAGAGTGTTTTGGGATTAATAATCTCAGATATCTGTGGACCAATGTCCACAAGAGCTCTTAGTGATGTCGAATATTTTGTTACCTTCATTGATGACCATTCTAGGAAGACTTGGATCTACTTTCTAAAGACCAAGGATGAGGTCTTTGATCGATTCAAAGAGTTTAAGGCTCTGGTTGAGAATCTGAAAGGGAAGAGGATAAAATTATTGCATTCAGACAATGGTGGAGAATATATTGATAAATAATTCACTGAGTTCTGTGCAAGGGAAGGCATCAAAAGAGAATGGATTGCTCCATATAATATAGAGCATAACGGGGTTGCAGAGAGGAAAAACAAAACTATTGTCGAAGAAACGAGGGAAATGTTGTATGACCAGGATATGCCCAAATTTCTATGGGCAGAAGCATGTAGCACAACTATGTATGTTCAGAACATGGTTTCTCACAGGGTACTAGGTAATATTACACCATAGAGTTTCGTCACTAGCAGAAATCTAGAAGTGAGTCATTTTGGGATCTTTGGGAGTTTGGAAAACTTCCATATACCTAAAGAAAAGAGAAAGAAGTCATACCATAAAACGAAAAAAGGATATCTTGTGCAATATAGCAAGAATGATAAGGCATATAGAATATACATTCTTGGCAGTAGGAAAGTCGTAGTACGACGGGATGAACATTTCATGGAGGACAAAGATTTTAGGAAATCTCGAGAAATTCCTTCCGAAAAATAGTGAGAGGATGATCCATTTGTCCAGCCACTTTGACTAGACAAAACTAGCACCAACACTTCTTCAAAGCATAAGAATCCAGAAGTATCACCACAAGAAGATTCATAGGAGTAGGAGTAATAAGATCCACCCACTACTAGTGGTAGAACGAGCCGGGAATTATGAAATATACTAAGGGATGCAGAGGAGTTCATTGGAGCTCCTAAAACCAAGGAAAGGCATCGTAGAAAACCAGATTGATACCAAGATTTGGTGGCTTAGGTTGGAGAACCCTCTAGTTTTTAGGAGGTAGCTTAGCATCAGGTATGCTATGCTGGAGGAATACAGTTCCAAAATTACCAATGATGTCTGGGAAGTGGTACCTAGACCTTAGGACATATTAGTTGTAGGTTCGAGATGGATCTATAAGATCAAGTATGTTGTAGATGGAAGCATGGAAAAGTACAAAGCCAGGTTTGTGGCTAAGGGGTATGCTCAAAGGGAAGGGATAGACTATGAAGAAACCTTCTCCCCAATAGCCCGATATAATTCTATCATATCTGTGATATCCCTCGCAGTGAAGATGGGGTTGGGGATTCACCAGATGGATGTCAAGACTGCTTTCTTGAATGGGGTGATAGAAGAAGAAGTATACATTGAACAACCAGAGGGATTTGAGACACATGAGAAGAAAAATCATGTATGCAGGATAAAGAAAGCCCTGCATGGGCTTAAAAAAGCACCTAGAGCATGGTACAATGAATTGATGGTTACTTGCAGAAAATGGGATTCGTCAAGAGTGACACAAATCCTAACCTCTACTATCTGATTGTAGAGAATGGGCCTCTAATTTTGGTATTATATGTAGATGACCTATTCCTGACAAGTTCATCTAGGCTCATCAAGGATTTCAAGGAAAACCTAGGCACAAAATTTGACATGAAGGATTTGAGATTGATGCATTATTTTCTGGGGTTGGAAGTTTCGAAACAAAAGGGTGAAATATTTCTTGGACAAGGGAGCTATGCTAAAAAACTTCTAAGGAGGTTCAGGATGTAGGACCGTAGCCCCATGGCTACCCCAATTATTACCAACTGGAAGAATATTGATGCATCTGAAGATAAATAATTAGATACCACCTTGTACAAAAAACTCATGGGGTCCTTGATGTATCTGATCAACACCACGCCATACATTTGTTACGCAGTCAACACCCTTAGTCAGTTCATGGTGGAACCTAAGAGGGTGCACTGGCCAACAACCAGACATGTTATCATATATATATGAGGAACAATCGAGCATGGATTAAAGTACACTTGAGGCAATGACATCAGACTAAATGGGTTCATTGACGCAGATTGGGCTGGAAGTTCAGTAGATTGGAAAAGTACCACTGTGTACTGTTTTAACATTGGATCAGGAATGACCTCCTGGTGCAGTAGAAAACAGAAGTCTGTAGCACTGAGCTCAGCTGAAGCAAAACATATGGAAGGCAACACAACATCGTGTGAATCCATATGACTTAGAAAGTTTCTTATGAATATATTCAGGAGAAGGATGGAAGTGACCAACATTTTATGTGATAATAAAAAAGTTGCATCAATATATCTGAGAATCCAGTTTTTCATGATAAATCGAAGCACATTGACATCAAGTGTCATTTTATTAGAGACTGTGTCCAACGGGGTGCAGTACAGTTGTAGTACACTCCAATAAGAGAACAAGTGGCAGAAATCTTCACTAAGGCTCTAGGAAGAACACATTTTTTTTACTTCAGGGAAAAGTTGGGGATGATTGAGAATCCATTTCAGTAGTAGAGACAGATAATGTAGTACTTAAGAGGGAGCTACACTACAAATGAAGCAGTGACAACAATGGTGTCATGGGCAGAAGTACAGTGGCATCAATAGCATAGTAGATGAAGGGAAGCATACTGAGCATAAAAAACACAGAGGACTAATGCCATGGATCAGGGTGATGCTTCTTGTGGGAAGTATTGCTAGAGCACATTCCTCGCTAAGAGGGAGTGTTAATTTTTGGGTAGCATCAGATGTGCTCTAGATTAAATTTTTTTTGGAGGGGCTAGAATACCTGAGATATCCAAGACCCATAAATTGTTTAGAGAAATTCCACCCGTTGTGAATTATATGAAAAAAATTGATTATTTTTAGTTTTTCCTAACTTAAAACTTAGGAAATTAAAAAAATTAAAGGGAATTAATATAAATACGAGTGAGGAGTTTTTAAGAGACGAGGATCAAGTCTGTTTTAATATTAGTCGTTGATTATAGAATTGATCGCGACCGTTGATATCTCAACAGGAAAAGTATAAATGAAGACTTGAGGGTCAGTTGGAGATACACCGGGAAAATACTCAGTAATTTGAGGGAAGTTGATATTCTAGAAACAATATTTAGATTTCAAAGGGAGAGTTGTAGGGTGAAGGAAGAGGAGGGTATCAGCAACAGTCAGAGATAGAGGAGGAACACAGAGCAGCAGAGGGACATCGCATAGAGGCAACATAGCAGAGGATGCAATCCTCACGTAGTCCTTATGCAGAAGAGGACGTAGAGGTGACACAATGGAGGCTGGAGGGTCTCTTAGATGTCAAAATTTTCTCCAGTGACTAGAAGAAAAATATCTCAAATGTTTTCACAAAAGTTTCTCCATGATTATGCAAATCATTCCTTGTAAAGAGATTGTTGCTGAAGAATAATAAATAAACTATCATTTTCTGCACCAGTTTTCCCGCATTGGGTTTTTCTGGGGACTATTGTCCAAAAACAACTGTGTTGATATGATTGATTATCATGCTTTCATTTCACTGTTATTTTATATATGCAATTATGTGATAACTATAGTAGAATTTATTTTGTTGTTTACTAAAGGGTTTTGTAAATAAATTATTGTGGAAAATAAGTAGGAGAAATAAATCAGTTACTGTAGCATAATTTCAAGATAGAAATTTTCACATGAACATGGCAGAAAAGGCACTTTTCAGTAGCGAGGACACCTCAACAAAATGGGGTAGTCGAAAGGAAGAACATAGCTATGGAAGAAATGGGTAGAATGATGATGAATGGTTCAAAATTGGACAAAAAGTTTTGGGTTCAGGAAGTAGATAGAACAATGTATAGTTTGAATAGAGGATTTCTTAGAAGCAATTGTGACAAGACCATGAACTATGGAAGGGAAGACCAAAAAATTTCAAACATTTTTGAATCTTTGGAAGAAAATGTGACATTAAAAGGGAAGACCATAAGATTGGAAAATTTGACTCTCGGGTAGATGAAGGCATTTTTGTTGGTTACTCACACAAAATTAAAACTTACAGATGTTATAATCATAGAATCAATCGTATAGTTTAAAGCATCAATTAGCATTCGATGAGTTCGTGGACCAAAGGTTGAACAAGGAAGCTCATATTCAAGCGAACCAGAGATACAAGAAGAAGAGCTAGAAAAAGTTAAAGAGGAAGCCCTAGAGCAAGTCCAATCGAATGAGGAAACAACTGCCAACCAGGAAGAGTCAAGAAATAAAGAATAGGAACCTTCTAATAATCCTAAAAAATGGTATCAAAAGAACTATATTTAAAAACATATGATTGGGGATATCAATAAAGATATAAGAACCAGAAGAAATCGAAAACTACACATGCCAAAACAAGCATATCTTGTGCTCTGTTGATGGGAAAAATTGTACTGTCGCCAACAAGGGGGTCTCCCCAGTGAAAGGTCCCAATCAAACCTCACACCATTTTGGATAGGAGCCCTATCCGGTATGTGGGCCCGGCTGCCGCCATAAGTGTTTAGACTCTTGGTTGTCGGATGATGAAGCAGAGGCAAAGGTGAATGACCAATCAGTAAAGCAAAATCAACCCAAGATTGACGAACCATAAAAAAAAATACAAGCAAGTCTAAGCAACAAAATAAAAGGGGGGTATGTTGTGAGTGGGATCAGTGACCCGAAAAAACTAGTCAGACATACATGGCAGAAAACACGCCAGAAGTTAACTGTAAAGTAGTTCACAATAGATTACCGACGTGGCAAGGAATGAATAAACACTGATTCAAGAGCAAACGTACATGAAACCACTGAGAATTAGTTCATAAGAAATTGCATGCATGAAAGCACACGTACAACATAATGAAATATTAGACAACTAGTAGTATCACCAAAAACAAGTACATGAATCAGTGTCGGAAAAGAGAATATATTATTAATGATGCTGCAACGTCAAATAAATGTTAACAACTCGTCAAAACCCAATAGTGGAACATGGGCTGTTCATCTCAATGCATGATACAAAAACCCTTGCCTCGCTACCTCTATCTCTACTTGATACCAAGAGCTGAGTGCCTCTAGCTCTCCAGCACCAATTCCTCTGTCATACTGGCTTTAATTGCAAAGATAAAAGTCCCATTTCTCTTTCTCGAATTCGTACATATAGGCTAAGATGACTCTTGAGTTTCTCTTGACTCTTGGTCTTCCTGAATGTTGATCTGGCTTGCGACTTGGACCATTCATGACCTGCAACCCAGGGTCACTTGCGACTTGCGAACAATGGTCATTTGCAACCTGCGACCTGGTGTTGTTTTCGACCTGCGACCTAGGGTCATTTGCGACCTGATGTTGTTTGCGATCTAGGGTCATCTACGACCTGATGTTAGTTTTGATCTAGGGAGGTTGCGACTCAGGTCTATCCCTTCTACACTTCCCTCTTGGATATCTCAGAACCTTGCTCCCCGGAGGACAGACTTAGCTCTCGCCAGACAGACTTAGCCACGTGAAAAAACAACTTTTATCTTCTGGTTATGCCATTGCAGTGTTAACGGAATTTGTATGAGTCGATAAATGGGAGAGTGATTTTTTCCCATTTTGCGCGAGATCTAGTGCATCCACATGATGTGGATTTCTCTGTTGGTTTGAAACCCACTTGTGCAGCTTCTAGAGGAAGTGAGCAACTCTCTTCATTTAATCAACATTACTGTTTCCTTATGTTACCTGCAAGCAAACAAATTAAATCAATCATCACTGTTCACTCACATTACCTGCAAGTAAAAAAATTAAATCAACCATATATATATATATATATATACACGCATTGAGGAAACAAATGTAATATACTTATGGCAGTTAAGATCATGTATACGTATGCGTTGAATAAAAAGCTAAATATATTTAAGGGAGTTAACAATTATCTTGGACCCCCGTGTAGTCCTGTTCTGTAGCCAACGTATGAACAACTTAGTCGAGCATTTTTTAATCATGGGATGGGGATAAAAATTGAACTGTCAAACGACATTCATCACATAATCGAAAAGCATAGTTAGCCCTGGCTTAATATTTTTTTCCAAAGGTGATGCCACCGGAAACCAAAGAAAATCTCAAGTGTTGTACGTGTTGGGAAAAGACTGCGGTGTGTGACTTCAACAAAGCTTTGGTAGGCTACGACTTGGAGGAAGGTTGTGACTTGAGGTAGTCGCAAGCTCACATTCAAATGCTTCTGGCTCCTTTCGAGGCGTGCGACTTGGTGACTTGGGCGAGGATTGTGACCTATGGAAGTCGCATAGTTGCAACCCCTAATAGGTCGCACCTTATTTCCATGTCTCAGGCTTGCGACTTTGCGACATGTAGAGGTTTGTGACTTGAAAGGAGTTCACGTAGTCGAATTTTGGGGATAGGTCACACTTTTTACTGCTGTAAGAGAAATGCGACTGCATGAATCGATCGCATAGTGTCCCATGTGACCCCTCTATATGCCCATACTTGCATCCAACATTATTAACGTGATGATTTGTGTGCCCATTTTCTGCATTTTAAATGTTTGGCAGGAAACTGAAAAAAATGTGTATGATCTAGTCATTGGTAGGTTGAACCATGTGGCCATGCGACTGTGATTTTTTTTATTTAGAAAATCCTCCTCGTAGTGCTACGATTCAAGTTCACAATGTTCATGAATTCACATTGTTGAACCCTAGTTATTCTCTAATTTTGAATTAATGTGCTTAGAGTCTCTGGCGTTGTTGCTTCCTCATGTCACATGTAAACCAAACAATTTGACATGATTTTTCGCTAATGGTTGATTACCATCGATGGATGAAGACACCTTGATCCCTGAGAGTCTGCAGGAATTGTAGGCATTAATCCTTTAAATATTTCAGGTAATTCTGGAGAAAGCTACAAGAATCGCTCATCAATGAACCACATGAATCAAGCTCCACTCATATTCATCAGGTCGCACTTTCGAATATCATTCTCATGACCGTAAAATAATGATTTCTAACACTCATTTCACTTATCCATCCTGCACTGTCGAAATTCTCTCTACTTCTGCTCTATGGATACACAACCATCAAACGTTGTGGGTCAATATGAATATCTGGTTATCTTCCTCCCCTGGCATTCCCCTGGGCACATGAATACATGCGATGTCTTAGTGTGCCTGTATTGTGGTGTCCGAAAGCTACCTCAGTGAATGGTCATCAATACATGCAACGTTAAACCTCCACGTTTACTGCAAATTTTATCGTGCAACACCCTAATGCATTTTTACAATGAGTCCTTACTAATATTGGTTGTTTGAAGGGTCTCCTGCATGGGCCCCCATTTTTTGCCTAAAGCTCCCCTCAGTCATGCACCTCAGCTGTCGATTTGTGGAGTAGCGATGCACCTCTTGCTTTCCTTGCCATCTACGTCCCTATGCATGAAGTGCGCTGGCCTTTCTGGAGACTAACCACACGACTTTTGAATCTCTTGAGTTTGCTATTGTGGTCTATGGAAAAAGCATTAATCTTCTATCCGTTTTGAGCACCCACCACCTCACATGTCAAAGAACTGCCGCGTATCATGTTTGAGTAGTTCGAATGGATGGTTAGAGCCTTATATTGTGGAGCATATTAATGGTGCTGGGTTAATGGATCCTCAATGATCCTTTTACATAGTTCAACACATATTAGTCTGATCACAAAATTGTAATGAAATCATGTCTGATTGGATGAAAAAGATCATACATAAGAGATTCATCAAATTTTTAATGTGATTGTGAAACACCACCCGCGTGCTTATGATTGTCACCAACACCAGTACAAGAAAATTTTGAATGACTTGAAGAAATTACTGGTGTGGCAGACTCATGAAATGAATCAAGGAATAATGGATGAAACGATTCAGATGCAGGGGTACCAACTATACAAGGACTTTCATCTCGCATATCAGTGTCATCCAGAGAGAACAATGATCCTACATGCCTATCACGGTCCAATGATTTTGTAAGGAAATCAACTTTATCTGGGACAAGACTCAATTTATTTTCAGTATGCGAATAAGATTTAGAACTGTATCTAGTTAAACGTTCAGTGGACTCGAGATAGGTTGCATTAACTGGGAGAGATGTTAGGCCAATATGGTTTTCAAGCTCTGATTTTACAGGGTGCGTGAAAGATTCAGAGGTGGTATAACAGGTTTTATTTTCCTGCACACATCCATCATCACTCAGGACTTTTGCAGTCGAAACTCCATCACACGGCAATTCCAGAGGAGGAAAAGGAAGGTCACACATAGTAATACTCTTCTTGGAGGCTTGAATGTGTTTTGGACTTGGGGAGATAGACAAGGAAACATTAGGGACAAATTCTGAACAGTTGGAAACTTGAGGATCATCATAACAAACACTAGGATCATGCTTGGTTTTCGATTGAAATTGTTCTAGGGAAACGAAAACCACCTGTCAAAACTGTTCAATTAAATATGTCCAATCGAAATCCCTTTTTGGGAAATCAAAACAAAAATGAACAAATCTGATAGAAAAATCCTCTAGAGATTCTTGAGGTTCCATTCTGATCTCATTTAACTTTATTAATACATTTTGAAAATCGTACCTATGAAAACCTTGTTGTAATTCACCGGCGAGCTGCTCGAACGAATGGATGGAAGTTTCCGGCAACGTGTGGCATCATTGCTTAATGAAACCTTCGAGCGTGAGGGAGAAAAGCACACAAGCCAAATCCTCATTGTCAATTTCGTAACACTCACAAAACTCACAGAAATCCGAAAGGTGCCCAGTTATGGAAACTCCTTTCTCATCATCGAATTTTAACTGGGACAAGTGATACGGAAGTTTATCGGGGATTGAGCATCGAGAACCAGATATATACAATAAACATCTCAGGAGAATGATTTGGGGATGAGCCATTACAGATATGAGACTAACTGCAGGCTCTAAGGGCTCATCTTGTCATCTGGCTCTCCTTCTAGTGCCGATTTGTTAACAGGAAAAATTGTACTGCCGCCAACAAAGGGGTCTCCCCAGTGAAAGGTCCCAATTTGACCTCACATCGTTTGGGATAGGAGCCCCATCCGATATGTGGGCTGAGCTGCTGCCATAAGTGTTTACACTCTTGGTTGTCGGATGAGAAGATGAAGAAGCAGAGGCAAAGGTGAAATGACCAATCAGTAAAGAAAAATCAACCCAAGATTGACGAACCATAAAAATAAATACAAGCAAGTCTAAGCAGCAAAATAAAATGGGGGTATGTCGTGAGTGGGATCAATGAGCCGAAAAAAGCAGTCAGACATACATGGAAGAAAACACGCCAGAAGTTAACTGCAAAGTAGTTCACAATAGATTACCGAAGTGGCAAGGAATGAATAAAAACTAATTGAAGAGAAAACATACATGCAACCATTGAGAATTAGTTCATAATCAATTGCATGCATGAAAGCACCCGTACAACATAGTGAAATATTAGACAACTAGTAATATCACCACAAACAAGTATGTGAATCAATGCCGGAAAAGAGAATATATTATTAATGCTGCTGCAATGTCAAATACATGCTTACAACTCGTCAAAACCCAATAGTGGAACATGGGCTATTCATCTCAATGCATGATACAAAAACCCTAGCCTCGCTACCTCTATCTCTACTTGATACCAAGAGCTGAGTGCCTCTAGCTCTCCAACACCAATTCTTCTATCATACCGGCTTTAATTGCAGAGCTAAAAGTCCCATTTCTCTTTCTCGAAGTCGTACATATAGGCTGAGATGACTCTTGAGTTTCCCTTGACTCTTGGTCTTCTTGACTGTTGAGCTGGCTTGCGACTTAGACCATTCATGACCTGTGACTTAGGGTCACTTGCTACTTGCGACCTAGGGTCATCTGTGACCTGATGTTGTTTGCGACCTGCGACCTAGGGTCATCTGTGACCTGAGGTTAGTCGCAACCTAGGGAGGTTGCGACTCAGGTATATTCCTTCTACACTTCCCTCTCGGAGATCTCAAAAGCTTGCTCCCCGGAGGACAACCTTAGTCTCGCCATGTGAACCAACAAATTTTATCTGCGAGTGATGCCATTGCAGTGTTAAGGGAATTTGTATGAGTCGATAAATGGGAGAGTATTTTTTCCCATTTTGCGCGAGATCTGTAGCATCCACATGATGTGGATTTATCTGTTGGTTTGAAACCCGGTTGTGCAGCTTCTGGAGGAAGTGAGCAACTCTCTTCATTTAGGTAAACATTAATGTTTCCTTATGTTACCTGCAAGCAAACAAATTAAATCAATCATCACTGTTTCCTCACGTTACTTGCAAGTAAACAAATTAAATCAACCACACACACACACACACACACATACACACACACACATATATATATGTATATACGCATTGAGGAAACAAATGTAATATTCTTATGCGAGTTAAGATCATGTATATGTATGCGTTGAATAAACATCTAAATATATTTAGGGGAGTTAACAATTATCTTGGAACCCTGTGTAGTCTTGTTCTGTATCTAACGTATGAACAACTTATTCGAGCATTGTTTACTCATGGGATGGGGATAAAACTTGAACTGTCAAGTGACGTTCATCACATAATCGAAATGCATAGTTAGCCCCGACTTAATATTTCTTTCCAAAGGTGATGCCGCCTTAAACCAAAGAAAATATCAAGTGTTGTATGTGCTAGGACAAGACTGCGGTGTGCGACTTTAGCAAAGCTTTGGTAGGCTGTGACTTGGAGGAAGGCTGCAACTTCAGGTAGTCGTAAGGTCGCATCCTAATGCTTCTGGCTCCTTTTGAGGTGTGTGACTTGGTGACCTGGGTGAGGATAGCGACCTATGGAAGTCACATAGTCACAACCCCTTATAGGTCACACCTTATTTCCATGTCACAGGCTTGTGACTTTGCGACCCGTAGAGGTCTGCAATTTGAAAGGAGGTCGCGCAGTCACATTTTGGGGATAGGTCGCACTTTTTATTACTACAAGAGAAATGCGACTGTGCGACTCAATCACATAGTGTCCCATGTGACCCCTCTATACCCCCATTATTAGGATTTTACTTTCATCCAACATTATTAACGTGATGATTTGTGTGCCCATTTTCTGCATTTTAAATTTTTGGCAAGAAACGGAAAAAAAATGTGTATGATCTAGTCATTAGCAGGTTGAACCATGTGACCATGCGAATGTGGTTTTTTTTATTTAGCAAATCCTCCTCGTTGTGCTATGATTCAATTTCAAATTTTTCATGAATTCACATGGTTGAACCCTAGTTATTATCTAATTTTGAATTAATGTGCTTAGAGTCTCTAGTGCTGCTGCTTCCTCACATCACATGTAAACCCAACAGTTTGACATGATTTTTTGCCAATGGTTGATTACCATCGACGGACGAAGACACCTTGATCCTTGAGAGTCTGTAGGAATCGTAGGCATTACTCCTTTAAATCTTTCAGGTAATTTCAGAGAAAGCTGCAAGAAGCGCTCATCAATGAACCACATGAATCAAGCTCCACTCATATCCATTAGGTCACACATTCGAATCCCATTTTCATGACCGTAAAATACTGATTTCTAACACTTATTTCGCTTGTCCATCCTACACTGTCGAAATTCTCTCTGCTTCTGCTCTATGGATACACAACCATCAAACGTTGTGGGTCAATATTCATATCCGGTCATCTTCCTCCCTTGGCATTCCGCTGGGCACATGAATACATGCGCTGTCTTAGTGTGCCTGTATTTTGGTGTCTGAAAGCTACCTCAGTGAATGGTCGTAAAGAGATGCAACGTTAAACCTCCATGTTTACTACAAATTTTACCATGCAACACCCCAATACATTTTTTCAATGCGTCCTTACTAATATTGGTTGTTTGGAGGGTCTCCCGCATGCCCCCTTTTGTGCTTAAAACTCCCCTTGGTCACGCACCTCAGCTGTCAATTTGTGGAGTAGCGATGCACCTCTTGCTTTCCTTGCCATCTACGTCCCTATGCATGAAGTGCACTAGCCTTTATGGAGACTAACCGCTCGAATTTTGAATCTCTTAAGTGTGCTATTGTGGTCTATGGAAAAAGCATTAATCCTCTATCCATTTTGAGCACCCACCACCTCACATTTCAAATAACTGCCACGTATCATGTTTGATCAGTTTGAATGGACGGTTAGAGCCTTATATTGTGGAGCATATTGATGGTGCAGGGTTAATGGATCCTCAATGATCCTTTTACATAGTTCAACGCATATTAGTGGCCCCTTCGATCAATTTACTTCGACCACACTATCTCCCAATTAACAAGACTCCATGACACATATATGCTCATGTTGGCTCATGATTTTATTGCATAATGTGTAACCATTAGAATCCTTCTTCATCCTTCACACCCTTACACCTTTCTTTAAAGTGCGCTGGCCCTTTACAATGGTTACCATGTGAATTCTATGTTTTTTTTTTGAATGTGTTGATATTGTCCAAAGTCGAAGGAATTAATCCTCTACCCGTATTAAATACCAAACATGCCATATTGTTGGAGAAACACCGTGTGTTTGGAGAGGGTATCATCATGCCATGTTCAAAAACCCCTTTGAGAAGTTTATGTAGCTCACATGGAAAATTGGGACCCCGACTCGTAGATTATTTTAATGATGTCATGCCAATGGACTCTTAATGAAACATATACATCGTTTTCTGTACAATGATAGCGACTTTGAACAATTTACTGAAAGGAATAGTATGAGAATGAGTCAGATCTCGGTAATAATGAGAAAAAACAAATGACTAGGAAAAATAGCTCATTCGAGGAGCAGCAACATTGAAATATCCAACCTAAGATATTGTAACTTATGTCAATTGTTGGAGCATCTCTAAGTTCAGAAACCAGCTTAAAAATTATATACCCTAACACAGTCAAGAGATAGAAAGACAAGTGGGTGAGGTGACAGGGCTGGGCAGAAATAGGTCAGGGGATATTACCGACTGAAGGCCGAGTTGAAAACTTAATGGGTTGAGTGAGCAGAAGGGGACCCAGAATTTTGAATATACCTAAAAGTTTGGGTGGTGTTGTAGCAGCTACAACACACTCTTAGCCACATATGAGCCTAGCAACTTTGAATAAGCTAGTCACAGATGAAAATTGGGTTGCAACTATGAAGGAAGAATTGGATCAGGTTGAAAATAATGACACATGGGAATTGGTTCCATGAACAAAGGATAAAAATGTCATTGGTACAAAATGGGTATTCATAAGTTGAATGCGGATAGACAGGTCACCAAAAACAAAGAAAGATTAATTTAAAAAGGGTATGCACAGGTTGAAGGAATATATTTTTAAGATACATTTGCGCCCGTTGCCAAGATGGAAGCCATTAGGATGTTCTTGGCCTATGCATGTTTAGGAAGATCAAAGTGTATCAGATGGATGTAAAATCAACCTTTTTGAAAGAATAATGGAAGATAGGTCTATATAGAACAACCTAAAGGATTTCTACTTACTGACAAGAAATATTATGTTTGCAGGTTGAAGAAGGAATCATATGGTATCAAACAGGCATCGAGAGCTTGGTATGCTCGTCTTGAATTGTAATTGTAGAAAAAAGGGTCAAAAAAGGAAATGTCGATAGCAACCTTTATGTAAAGGTTGAAATCATAAATTTGAATATCATTTAAGTACACGTGGACGACATAATACTTGGAAGTGATGATTACAAGTTAGGAAAGAAGTTTGAATAAGATATATAGAATGAATTTGAGATGTCATTACATGGTGAGTTGAATTTCTTCTTGGGACTTCAAATCTCTCAAGAAGACAAGGGTATATTTATCTATCAAACCAATTGTATCAAATAAATGTTGAAGATATTTAAAATGGAAGATTGCACACATGTTAGCACTCAAATGGTGACTGGTGCAAGTTGATCATGGGTGATATATCCAAGGATGAAAATCAAAGAATGTATATATCTATGATTGGAAGTCTATTGTATGTGACAACATCTATGCCATAAGTGATGTAGAAGGTTGGATAGGTGCCACGTTTCCAAGCAACATCAAAAGAATCCCAGGTTGTTGTAGTAAAGATAATATTTTGATATCTCAAGGAACAACATATTTTGGCCTATGGTATCCAAAAGGGAATGATGTAACTATTGTAGTGTATAAAAATGTAGATTGGGCAGGTAGTGTTGATGATCGTAAAAGCACCAGTGGAGCAAATTCTACTTAAGTGGTTGTATTGTCTCATGGTTGAGCAAGAAGTAGTTCTTAGTTTCCTTGTCCAGAAAAAAAGTAGAATACATAGCGACAACAACATGTTGTACTCAGGTCCTCTAGATGAAACAAACATTGTAGGATCTTCAAGTGAAGTTTGATGAGCCCATTCTGATGTTATGCGACAACACCAATGCCATAAGCATCTCCAAGAATCGTGTCATGTATTAAAAAAAAAACACATTCCTATCAAGTACCACTTTTTTTTTGAACAAGCTGTAGAGAGGAACATAAAAGTGGAATATATTGGGACAAAGGAGAAAATAGCTAAAATATTCACCAAACCTTTACCACATGAGACGTTTAATTATCTTCGACAAAAGCTTGGGATCTCCCAAGTTCACATTGAAATGATTCTTATCAAAGCTAAGTAGGCAGGGAGAGTAGAGGCAGGTTATAGGTACACAACAACAAGCAGGTTTCAGGGTGAGTCACCCTTTTCCATTGATATCAAATGGGAAGAGAATACAAGTAAGGAAGATAGAGGCATAAAGTTAGGGGGAGTACATGTGTTGCCATCTATGACAAAGGGGGGGATTGTTGAAATGTGGTTGTGATTGATGTCAACTCAAGCAACACCATAAGATGCCTTGCCTTTTGCCAACCAAAATTAAATGGTAAATAATGGTTTTTCGTGTTCAATTCATCTTTTTTGGATTCTCTTCGTCGAGCCGATTTTGGTGGTATGTGGCATGCCACAAGAGCCTTCATAGTTTGAGAGTTATGTTTGAAGATGAAGCCCATAACTTGTTGGCATAAACCCTGAAGGATGATGATGTAGCATTAGAATTGCTTGATCAAGTCAAATGGTCAAGTAATGTGTTTCTTCTCCATCAATCAAAATAATGGCATATGGTTATTTTTTTGAGGGTCCTCCAATATATTTCAACATTAAATCGAGAAAGGTTTTTTTGGGGTCTCAAAGGAATTGAATTTAAAAATACAAAAACCCTCAAAGGGGTTTTAACCTCCAAAGTTTGAATTCCAAATTTAAAATTTCCTTCCAAAATAGGAATTTGAATGCCTCATAGGAGCTGATCCAAAATACATAAAAAGGAATTAGACCTCCCTCCTAATGTATGCACTTGAATGAATATCTTTTGAAGCTCTAAAATCATTATTTCGGCCACGTGGAGGATTTCTCAAATCAATCGAGAGGCATTGAGGTGTTTGGCTCTTGCCTTGGGTATTTGGTCGGGATTCGTTGATCTGTTTGTAGAAAGAAGTGTTTCGACTCTCATAAGGGCATCAATCATTAGATGAAATTTTAGCCTAAAAGTGGCCTCCTAAGGAAAAATAATAAAATAAGAGTTATTAATTTTGGAGGGAAAAGAAGAAAAAGTATTTTTTTTTAATCGTATTTTTGACTTATATCCTTATAGGTTTACTCAAATTTCAATTGTAGAGACTTCTTGGATACATTATTAAATTCTGCAGCTAATGAGTAAACCTAAGAAAATAAGGTTTATATCCGTATTTAATTCCGTATGCATAATTTAATTCCATATCCAACGAGTATCTACACTTGAAATTTTAGTAAACCTACAAGGAGATAAGCCAAAAAAACAATTAAAAAAAATAGTTTTTTATTTTTCTTTTCCCTCCAAAATATTTACATGTATATTTTTTAAAATTTAAATATTTTGAGTGGTTTACATATTATATACATGAAAATTTCATGTGAACTTTTAGGATGAAATATCCTCTAATGTATAAGACTATTGGTAAAGAAGCAGTGAGGATATGTGGCTCAATTAGCATATGTTTTTGGGATTTGTTTTTTATAGACCTAGCCACAGTCTTGAAGAAGATATATCCGAGCATTGGCTAACCTAATCACAAAGTCTTCTATGAAATATCTTTTGGGAATAAACACATCATCAACTTGAAGTATATTTCTGAAGTATTATGACCCTATGTTAGGGCAAGGGCAAGTGAATAGTTCATATTTCAGACCCGCACATTAAGGCCAGTGACCTAATCAAATCAATCTTTACGAACCTGTGTTTTGGGGTATGGAGCAGCCCTATTAGAACAATATCCAAAAACAAAAGGGTTTCAGTCCTTTATCTTTGTAGAAACCAAATAAGATTGGTTCATGTGAGACTCCAAAACCGTTATGTTTGTTGAAATTCTGATGTTCTATGCTATAACAATCACTTATTACAAAACTTATTTATGCTGCAATATTAGATAAACAATTGTAGATAGAAAGTAAATAAAATGCACAACATAAGACAACCAAGAAAAAAAATGAGATACAAAAAAATTAGGTCCAACGATCTGGGAAAAACCCATAAGGGGAAAACTCACAAGCGGAAAACCCAACCAGATTCTTCTTCTATTAGAAAACAATTGTTCAGTTGAGATACATAGTACAATGAGAGATCAATAGAATGAGTAATTTCACCAAAATATGAACCAACTATAACATGAAGATCACTAGTAGCAACAATAGATTCACACACTGAATCAAACTTCCCTTCAACTGAATTGACACTGAAACACTGAATCACTGAATCAGTCTTGGCTCACCAAGTTCTTCTCTTACTCTCCAAGTCTCTCTCTCACAATATTCTTCAACTCTCTCCAACTCTCTCTCAAGTTTTAATTCTTCTTTCACAATGCACATGTAGTGACAGGAGAAAGAATGAGGTTCATATATATAGGTGGAGCAACAAATCCATGCCATAAAGGAGGAGTAACTCACATGCCAAGAGGGAGAGTAACATATTCCCATTTAAGAAATGTAACTCATGCCATTAAGGAGGTACACATACCTTTTTAACTTATGCTTTTAAGAGAGAGTGTAGCATATGCATTAAAGAGTGCGTAAGAGAAATATTTTATAACATGTTTTTATTGAGTGTAAGAGAGTGTAACAGAATATTTTATGACGTGCTTTAATCAGTATAAGAGAGTGTAAGAGTAATATTCCATGCCAATAATGAGAGTGTAAAAGAAAATTATTGAGAACTATGATTGAGTGACTTGAATTTATTTTTAATAATAATAAAATAGTATCATAAGAATAATAATTATAATATTAGATAAAATATTATGTTGAGATTGAACTATTAGGATTCAGTAATGATAAGAAGTGTTTTTTCATCAACAATACTTGATTACCAATATATGCAAGGTGATTTACTATATTTAAACTTTCTATTTTTATAAATTCTATTTTTATACTTTCTATTTTTAGAAATTATATTTTTAGACTTTCTATTTTTAAACTTTCTATATTTAGAAATTCATCCTTGAGTTTCCAATTTTCAACACTCCCTCTCAGTTAGGGAATAATTTCTTTCTGCAATAAAGACCTCTGGTTTCATTTCTCACCTTTGTTCATCTATGCTATGTATCATTTGGAACAATGATGTCTCACTCTAATGAAGAAGAATCATCATAGGGGAGATTCATCCATCACCCTATATTCACTTGGGGGGATTTCCACTTTCCAACATATGACAAGGATCTCGCATGAAAAATTTTCATCTCTACTTGGGGGGATAACCCACTTGTCAAGGATCTCACACAACCAAGTCACATCTCTGCTTGCGGGGATAAACCACTTGACAAGGATCTCACACAACCAAGTCTCATCTATGCTTGAGGGGATAACCCACTTGTCAAGGATATTGCACAACCAAGTCACATCTCTGCTTGGGGGATAACCCACTTGACAAGGATCTCACACAACCAAGTCACATCTTTGCTTGGGAGGATAACCCACTTGTCAAGGATCTCGCACAACCAAGTCGCATCTCTGCTTGGGGGATCCACTTGTCAACACATGACAAAGGATATCGCATAACCAAGTCTTATCTCTGCTTGGGGGGGTCCACTCGTCAACACATGATAATTATCTCGCACAACCAAGTCTCATCATCCATGGCCACCCTCTCTAGGAAGGCTCACATCTGTCATTCCAATTTTCTCTTTGAAAAATAAGAACTTCCCTTTTAGCAAAGGTTTGGTAAGAATGTTAGCGATTCAGTCATCAATTTCTATATGATGGATTCTTACTGCTCCTCTAGGAATTTATTTCTGGTTTGCATATCATATTATATGCATAGTTAAAATCATTTAGGATGCATGTATAAAGAACGAGATTCTAGGAGTAGATTTATAAGTAGAGGTAGAGGACGTAGTTTAATACCAAAATCACCAAACACCTCCACTAGACCACATAGTGCCACACCATCCACTGACACTCGCATTCCATCCATACAAGGTAGATATAGACTTCCTGAGGTGCACATATATGAAATTCAATCTGTTGAAATTGGTAAAATGAAAGGATTCTAATTTAATTTCCCCTTAATTAAATTATAAGTAAATTGTAATTCCACATCACATGACAGCTTGTATGAATTAACTAAGTCAGGAAGACTTAGTTAGCTCAGTCAATTTGCAGAAATTTTAATACAATTATGTATTTCCTAGATTCTCTTGATCTAACAATTATATGCCAATGTTAAATACAAAATCCTTCTACTAAAATCTTTGCAGAAATTTAATCGCCAATTGCAAACACATGAAGAAAGATCAATCACACATGATGTTTTTACTGAGAAAGCATAAATCTTAAAACCCCACTCTCATATATTATGTATATATCATGGATCATGAAACAATATCATACAAAACTCTAATCAAAGAGCTCTCAGTACAATATACAATCGTCTCACACTGTCATACAAAAATTGGCTCACACATGCACCAATTTGCAGCCTCCTGATAGCCTGCCTCCACTGCACAATCCCTGCTGATCACAATCCCTGAATGAATGAGATACTGCCTTGCCTTGACTACAAAATCCTCATTGGCATCTCCAATGTGTGTGTGGTTGCGTGAGTGCACCCACTAATGTCACAACAGATAGTCAAACTGTCCCTTGACTATCTGTTGTGACATTAGTGGGTGCACTCATGCAACCACACACACATTGGAGATGCCAATGAGGATTGTGCAGTCAAGGCAAGGCAGTATCTCATTCATTCATGGATTGTGATCAGCAGGGATTGTGCAATGGAGGCAGGCTATCAATTTGGTCTCCACTGGATCTGACATGCATGTAGTTAATAGTAGTAAATCTTCAGTTGCATGCGAGATCACTCCATGTGAATTAATTTAATATTTAATTCACTGTTATCTCACTAGTGTATCTTTAGTTACAACTAGTTACAACTAGCACAACTTAGTTTAACTCACTTAATTGAGTTAAACTACTTTACAACTCACATAACTACACATCCAACTCTGTTACATCTTTGTATCACTTAGTTACAACGAAGTCCACTTTCATGTCCCACCAACCAACCTTAGAACTCGTAATTCCTTCAGTCAACTAGTTTTCCACATCAGTTAACTGAAATCAAGTGCTTCAAGAGAATATATTATTATTTATTGTCTAATTATTATTAAGAGATAATAATAATCGACATGCATTTTATTTTTAGACATGCGATCTATAAATAGACTTCGCTCATGCATCTAAAAATAGAAACTCATCTATAAATAGAATTTTCTCAACCATCTATAAATAGTCTCCCACTATAAACAAACTTTTCTCAACATTCTAAAAATAAACGTACACTTAAAATTAGCCTGCAGGCCCCACCTAGTGTCGTTGCTTAAATTTCACTAGGATCATCATCTTGTTGAATCTCAACACTCCATCTCAACAAGAAAGGAATTATCCTTCACCCCGATCCTGCATCTATGGTATTCAAATTTTCTCCTGGTGAGTGCCTTCATCAGAATATCTGCATCTTGATCCTCCATAGGAATGTACTGAAGCAACATGATCTTCCGCTGCACACAATCTATGATATGATGATACCAGATATCTATATGCTTAGATATATCATGAAACACAAGATTAATTGAGATTTTAATGCAACTCTGATTATCACAATGAATCATTGTGGGATCTAAATGAGAACCAAACAGACCGACCAGGATCTTTATCATCCAGATAGCCTCACATGCATCTTGAATTGCTGCCATGTATTCCACTTCCCCTAAACTGAGTGCCACAGATCTATGTATCTTGCTATACCAAGAAAAAAATATAGATCCAACATTGAAGACCCCTCCTGATGTGCTATTTCTGTCCGTTGGGCTGCCTGCCCAATATGCATCCGTGAAGCCATGCAACTTCACTTCATCCATCTGTCTGTTTGAAATCTTAGTTAAGGCGGGGGGGGGGGGTGAATCAGTTTAACACATTCATAGATTTTTTAAACCTTTTATTCAAACTAACATACATATTCATTTCATGTCCAGCTTAATATCTAAGTAATCTTAGAATATGAGAAGCAAGTATTAATATAATAGAACAGTAGGCTTAATATAAGAGCAGCAGGTATTAAGCAGATGATATAAATCAGATCAACACATAAACATCACGCACAGAGACACCAGATATAAGTGGAAACCCATAAAGGGAGAAAACCACATCTTATTATTGTTGTGATGCAAAGGCAAGCTCCAACTCCCTCTCACCACTGTTTTTCTGTAGGCACCAACCTACACGAGGCCCCTACCTCAATTCTGCAAGCTACAACTTGCAAGGAAGCACCAACTCCCTTCAATTTCCTGCAGGCACCAACCTACAGGAGGCTCCAACCTCAGTCAGTTACAACTGACAGCTATCAAGCTGCAACTTGATAGGGAAGCTCCAACTTCCTCAATTTAACAAACTGAATGTTTGTTGTTTTACCTCAGATATCATCTCTATTCTGTAGCTTCTCTTTCTGCTCTTCTTTTCTTGATCTTCTCTTCCTTGTACTTATATACTCTGCCTTCTCTGTATTTGCTCTCTCCTTCTCTATTCCTCTTTTTGAGCTTATCAAAATTGATATTATATATAGAGATTCTCACATGACTGTTTGTATTTCACAAGGAATCCGAAGTGAACAGTCATGACTCTTTCGCTTCTGTCTTCTTATTCCTTTTTTCAACTCCTTTTTAGAATTACTACAATATGTACAAATTTCCAAGCTACAGTGGGATTTTGTCTTTTCCTTAGGATACTTGCCCTTGCATCACAAACAATAAAAATAATTACATCATTTACATTCCCATTCTTAATTACATATTTCAATATCACTCAACTCCTCTTCTGAACTTTGGCTTTACTGGATTTTGTCTTTTTCTACTGCTGTTAAGAAACTGTTCTGCATCATCTTTGTTTACTGTCATCTGTACATTTCACCTGTTCATTGCTCTTCTGAATCCCTATATTTTTCTTGTTCATTCCAGTTATATAACATTTGTATGTATAGTTGTCTTTTTGTCAAACTTAAAATAACTCTCTATTTATAAAACCTTTTTAATCACACAAATATATCAGTGCTCACAATCTTTACCATATACCATCAACTGTATAATCTTTGGTTTCATATTACAGGAAACGCTTTGCCTTATTAACAAAACAAATATCTGCTCCCACTTTTTAATTGCATTCAAAGTTTCGTGTCCAACCATTTTCTCATCCGGCAATCTCACTCTTGCATGTTCTCTTTATTCTACGCTGGCAATTTATATAAACAAGTCTGAAGTGTTAATATCTCAAATCCCTGAGATTTGAGACATTAGTTCCAAATCCTTAGGTCATGCACTCGACCCGCAGTTTGGGCAACTCAACAATGTTTTGAAATAAATCAACCATATTCCCAGTTTAGCTTACGTGGCTCTTAATCTTCCTTTTAATATATTCGCAACTTTCGACTTTAATTCTGGCTCCTGTTTTATATATATTATTTTCAATCTTTATATTATGCCGCCAACCAACGTTCATACCTTCGTGACCTTATATTAACATTATACACCTTTTAAATGAATGACTTTATTATAAACATTTGGCTCCGGGCCCCACCTATATAACCAATAGCCAATCAACCGCACGCATCGTACCTGGCTTAACCTTCGGGCTTTCTCATTAACCTTCGTGTGGGTCCTACGAGCGATCACCGTTAGATGTCGGGCTCTTGGATCAATGGTGTATGTTAATTTCGCTTCATGCCTTCAGTCGAGGTATAATGCGCGAAGGTGCACTTTAAACAATGGTTTTGAAATGTCAGTCGGGACACATGTCAGATAGTCTATAGCATCGTTGCCCATTCCTCCAATACCGCTTTCCGACGGATGGTGGTGCGAAAAAAACCATGGTTTCACTCCAACCCACCGTTACTGTTCATTCAGCTCTTGGTTCCACTTCTCTCCTACGCTCCAGGTTCCGCTCCATTCAATTATATATATATTTTTTTTACTATGGTTCCGTTATACTCTGATGCAGAGTTCCGCTCCTTTTCTCGGTTCCGTCTATTCTTATGTGTTTGACTATGGTTCTGTTATATATAACGCACAGTTCTTTGGTGTATACGTATATATAAACCATATATATATATATATATATATATAACACACCTACCATGTATACAACCTCCATGTCAATCGAATACAAGTGCTCTGTTAAAAAATTATGTTATGTGTAACGCCCAACTGTATAAAAGATTCTCGGAGTTTATCTATATATGTACATATTTTTGGAATAAAAATGGTTTCTCTGCAATAACATATGTGACTTTGCCTCTGTCGCTACTGTCACTCTACCTCTGCCTCTACTACTGTGATAATAGCTCTGTCTTTGTATTTGCTTCCTCTGCCTCCATTGTCTATCTTTGTCCCCTTGTAATTGTTCCTGTTTCTACATCTGCTACCTCCTTTGCCATCAATGACAACATTTCCAACAGTCTCCCCCTTTGGCATTGATGGAAATACATTTTCTCTGTTTGCTTGCTCATCCTCCTATTGTTTGCTCTTCCTCCCCCTTTGACATCAAAGGCAAAGGGTTGCTTTTTGCATTTCCTCTTTCTGAGTTATGTTTAGGCCCTCTTCTGCTGACTTTGTACCATGCTGCTTCAGAGTGATGTATAAGACTTGTTGAGAGAACACTTTGAGGATTATCAAATTTGAATATACACTGTAAATTGATACAGTTCACATACATAGTCTTCTTTCACTTGTACATAGCTAAAAGTGAGAATGATGATACTTCATAGAATACATTGTATCAGCTTTATTTAGTCAGAGATGTATGATTGGATTCAACAACTAAAATGCTGAGAGGCTTCAAAAGATAATCACAATTCGGATTCTTAATATAATGTTTCATAATGTGAAACTGATTCTTTTGCTTTGTAATTTCCCTTTTCATGCTTGAATAATGCAGATAACTCTAGGATAATAACTTGGTGTTCTTTTGCCTTAATCCTTTGATCCTGAGGACCTGATCCATGCTTTCCTTGTTGGTTGTTCTCCCCCTGAAATGATATTTTCGTTTCTTTTCTCCCCCTGCAATTGTGCTTTCTCTTTATATCAGAGAGTAACATCTACAGATACTACCCCTAATCTGTCTCTTAAATATTCAAATGGCTCTTTAGCAAGTGGTTTGGTAAATATATCTGTTGTCTGTTCTTTTGTTGGTACATACTCCAGTTTGACTATCTTTTGAGCTACTTGTTCTCGGAGAAAATGATACTTGATTGGAATATGTTTGGTTTTTGAGTGAAGCATAGGATTTTTAGATATGCTTATAGCACTTGTATTATCACATTTGATTGAAATAGGTTCATCAATGCTTACCTTCATGTCTTGAAGAGTTTTCTTCATCCACATGACTTGTGTACAACATGCTGCTGCTGCTATATATTCTGCTTCAGCTGTAGACAGAGAGATGGATGTTTGTTTCTTGCTTAACCATGTCACCAGACTTTCTCCTAGATAGAAAGCACCTCCACTTGTACTTTTCTTGTCATCAACACAGCTGGCCCAATCTGCATCTGTGTATGATGTTAAAGTGAAGCTTTTGCTTTTAGGATACCAAAGTCCATACTGTGTTGTTCCTTGTAGATATCTGAGTATTCTTTTTACTGCCAGAAGATGGTTTTGTTTAGGTGCTGCTTGATATCTTGCTACTAGTCCAACTGCTAGCATGATGTCTGGTCTGGATGCTGTCAAATACAGCAGGCTTCCTATCATGGATCTGTAGAGTTTGTGATCTACATCTGCAGTCCCATCATCAGCACACAGCTTGCATCCTGTGATCATGGAGGTTGTCACAGGTTTGCAGTCCTCCATTTTGAATCTTTTCAGCATTTCCTTTAAGTATTTTTCTTGTGAGATGAATGTACCTATGTTCTTTTGCTGAATTTGAAGTCCTAAGTAGAAACTGAGTTCTCCAATCATAGACATCTCAAACTCTGTTTTCATCTCATCAGCAAATCCTTTTGCTACTTCTCTGTTGCTTCCAAACATAATGTCATCAACATATACAACAACAATCAGGATTTCAGTTTCATGGGCTTTTATGTATAGGTTGCTGTCTACTCCACCTCTCTTGAAACCCTGTTTTTGCAAATATTTATCTAGCCTTGAGTACCAAGCACGAGGAGCCTGTTTCAGTCCATATAGGGCCTTCTTCAGTCTGCACACATAGTCTTCTTTGTCTGTCAATGAGAAGCCTTCTGGTTGTTCCATGTAGACTTCTTCTTCTAAGTCTCCATTCAGAAATGCAGATTTTACATCCATTTGATATACTTTGAAGTCTTGGTAACATGCAAATGCCAGGAACATTCTGATAGCTTCCATTCTGGCTACAGGGGAAAATGTTTCTTCATAATCAAGTCCTTCAATTTGTGAGTATCCTTTGCAGACCAGCCTGGCTTTATTCCTGATTACTTGTCCTTTCTCATTCATTTTGTTTTTGAATACCCATTTTGAACCAATGATATTCCTTTCAATTGGTCTAGGAACTAGTTCCCAGGTATTTTTCTTCTCAATTTGGTCCAATTCTTCATTAATTGCTTTTACCCAATACTTGTCCTTGCTAGCTTCTTCAAACTTCTTTGGCTCTATTTGTGATAACATTGCTATGTATACTTCTTCTGTCTGTTCAGCTAGCTGCCTTCTTGTTTGTACTCCTACACTCTTGTCTCCTATGATTTGATCTTCTGGATGGTTCTTTTGAGTGTATCTTGAGGGGGTTTTTGAGTTCAGTTCAGCATTTTCTGATGTTTTGCTTATTTCTTCATCATCTTGGTCCTCTTCTTCATGATTTTCAGGATGGCTGCTGCAGTCTGTATCTCTTGTCTTGTTTGGGAGTTCTTCATCAAATCTTACATCAATACTTTCTACAATTTTTTGAATAGTCTTGTTGTAGCATCTGTATCCTTTACTCTTGGATGCATATCCTAAGAGTATTCCCTCATCTGCTCTTGCATCAAATTTCCCCAGATTTTCATCATTGTTCTTTATGTAGCACTTGTTGCCAAAGACTCTAAAGTGCTTGATTGATGCAGGTTTACCATGCCATAGCTCATAAGGTGTCTTGTCACTGTTAGGTCTTAAATGAGCTTTGTTTAGAATATGTACTGTTGTGTGTACAGCTTCTGCCCAAAAGGTTTGAGGAATGTTATTCTCTTGCATCATAGCTCTGGCCATTTGTTGTACAGATCTATTTTGTCTCTCTGCTACTCCATTCTGCTGAGGTGTCCCTGCAATGGTAAATTGTTGCTTTATTCCATGTTCATTACATAGGTCTGCAAAGTCATAATCTGTGAATTCTCCTCCTCTATCTGATACGATACATTTTAGCTTGCATCCAGTTTGATTTTCTGCTAATGCTTTGAATGTCTTAAACTTTTCCAGTGCTTCTGATTCGTTCTTGAGAAAAGAAACCCATGTCATTCTGGAGAAATCATCTATTATCAGCATGAAGTAGGATTCTCCACTTGGTGTCTTAGTTCTAGCAGGTCCACACAGATCCATGTGCACAAGCTGGAGTGGTCTTCTTGTTGATAGCTTATCTTTGGATTTAAAGGGTGTGCGAGTCTGTTTCCCCAATTGACAAGATTTGCATATGGTATTTGAAGGCCTTTTTATTTCTGGCATATCTCTGACATCTTTCCTCTTGCTCAGTTTGATGATATGATCAAAGCTGAGATGTCCCAATCTCTTATGCCATAACCATGACTCCTCAAGTTTTCTAAGATGGCAGGATTCATCTTCCTCTTTCACTATGTAAACATTACTCTCTGTTCTAACACCTTTGAGCAGAGTCTTTCCTGTTGTGCTTGATCTGACTTCACAATCTTGTGTTCTAAAGCGAACTTCACAGCCTTTGTCACACATCTGACTGACACTCAGTAAATTTGTTTTTAGCCCATGTACAAATAGTACATCTTGGGCCTTTCCTCTACCATTTTCTATGCTGACTGAGCCTTTTCCTTTTATTTTTCCTGATTTATCATTGCCAAAGGTAACATTGCCTGATTTCTTTTCATCAAAAGTTATAAACTTGCTTTTGTCTCCTGTCATGTGTTTAGAGCAGCCACTATCCAAATACCACTGACTTTTCAGATCTTGAGCAGTTAGAGCCAAGTCACATTTATTCATTTTATTTATCCACTGGAGGCACCCTTTTGTTTGATATCTTTTATGAGGTGATGAACTACATCTTCTGAGAGGACATTTGGAAGGCATATGTCCAACTTGATTGCATATACAACATTTGATTATAGTTTTTGTAGAATTGTGAGTATGAACAGAATTTCTTTGATTCATAAACCTCCTTAAGGTGTTAAACATTAACCTTTGTCCATACTTTCTACACTCTATGATTTTATGACCAAATTATTTACAATAAAAGCAGTAACCATAGAAGCTATTTGCATACTGGATGTAAGGTTGTTTCTTCCATTTGTTTGCTTGGGGCAGTCTCTTCAATGTTTGCATATTTTTTTGGCTTGAATTGCTCCTCCTTGCATGACAATATGCAGCAATGTGTCCCAGCTTGTGGCAGACATAACATGTGGCATTCTTCATTGGAGGGAAGAATCTCCTTTTATGGTTTCCAAATTTTACATATTCAGGGGTCTTAGTATTTATTACATTCTTTGCTCCCAGAGGTTTCTTCTGATCTCTATCTTCCTTATTGCAGATTTATTCTTTTGTAGGAATTATTTGAGCTGCTTCATCAGCCTTCTTTTCTTTCACAAAAATTATATTTTTGTGTTCCTTTTCTTTGCCTTTACTTGATTCTCCTTCATAGCCTATCCCAGTTTTTATTAGAGGAGATCTTTGAGCATCCAATATTTCATTCAACTTACCAGAGCTTGTCATTTGAGAAGGGTATATAGACACTTTCTGTTGAGCACTTTCTAATTGCTTCCTCAGACATACGATCTCCCAGTTTCTCTTGTTCTTGAGTTTTAACCTTGATTTGCTGAAGTAACATATCTTCTATCTTCTTGGCTTCTTCAAGCTTTACCTTCAGCTGCATGAGGACTTCTGAATTTTGTTCTTCTTTGACACATTTGAGGAGAATCTCTTTTTGTTTTCTGCATTTTAATTTGAGTCTGTCAATCTCCTCCAGTGCACTTCTTAGCTCCCCCTCAAGGTCGACTTCCCCTTCTTCTTCTTCTTCTAGCAAGAGTCCTTCAAGATCTTCTATGGCCATCAGTAAAAATTCAGAGGTTCCATCTTCTCCTGAGGATTCATCTGAATCTTCAGATGTACTGCTCTCTTGTTGAGCATAGAAGGATTTCTTGCTGAATTTCTTTCCTTTTTGCCAGTTCTTTGATGTGTTTTTCTCTGATTCTTGAGCTAGATTTCTTACTTTCTTGTGGGGACACTTAGCAGCATAATGTCCAACTCTTCCACAATTAAAGCACTTGAAAGGAAGTTTACCTTTGTATTTACTTGAGCCTCTATCCAATTTCTTGACAAATTTTGCCTCTTCTTCATCCGAGCAAGAGCATATGTCTTCCTCTTCTTCTTTCTTCTTTTCAGTTTTAAAGGCTGCCTCCCTCGTACTTGGCTTCTTCTGTGGGAGTCTCATCTCATAAGCTGTTAGATTTCCAAGTAGCTGGTTCATGTTCAAGGTCTCCCAATCAGCTGTTTCTTCTATTGCAGACACCTTGGGATTAAATCTGGATGGAAGAGATCTTAGAATCTTTTGCACAATTATACTTTCTGGCATGGTTTCTCCAAGAGCTTTCATATTGTTAACAATTTCTGCAACTTTTAAGAAGAAGCTGCCAACATCTTCATCATCATTCATTTTTGAATTTTCAAACTAGGCTCTATATACTTGAAGTTTGGCAGTCTTTACCTTTTTATTTCCCTCATGGATATTCTCTAGAGTATCCCACATATCTTTGGCAGTCTTACTGTGCATTACTTTGATAAACTCAGCTTCACATAGTCCATTTAAGATTGCATTCATTGCTTTTGCATTAGCTACAAAGCTTTCTTTAGCTTCTTTCTTTGTATCAGTTGACTTTGTGACATATCCAATTTCCACAGCATCCCAAGCTTCTAATCCTAAGGACATTATATAAGCTTTCATTCTTATTTTCCAAAAGGCATAATTTTCACTGGTGAAGAAAGGGGCTTTATTGGTTGAGCATCCTTCTTTACTAGCCATCTTGGGAACCTAGGATCTCCTTTCAGTTGTTAGACTTGTACAAAGGAACCTGGCTCTGATACCAATTGTTGAACCCTTAGTTAAACTGAGAGGGGGGGGTGAATCAGTTTAACACATTCATGGACTTTTTAAACCTTTTATTCAAACTAACATACATCTTCATTTCATGTCCAACTTAATATGTGAGTAATCTTAGAATGTGAGCAGCAAATATTAATTTAATATAACAATAGAATTTAATATGTTAGTAGCAGGTATTAAGTAGAAGATATAAATCAGATCAACACATAAACATCATGCACAGAGACACCAGATATAAGTGGAAACCCATAAAGGGAGAAAACCACATCTTATTATTGTTGTGATGCAAAGGCAAGCTCCAACTCCCTCTCACCACTATTTTCTGCAGGCACCAACCTACAGGAGGCTCTATCCTCAATTCTGCAAGCTACAAATTGCAAGGAAGCACCAACTCCCTTCAATTTTCTGCAGGCACCAACCTACAGGAGGCTCCAACCTCAGTCAGCTACAACTGACAGCTATCAAGCTGCAACTTGATAGGGAAGCTCCAACTTCCTCAATTTAACAAACTGAATGTTTGCTGATTTACCTCAGATATCAACTCTGTTCTGTAGCTTCTCTTTCTACTCTTCTTTTCTTGATCTTCTCTTCCTTGTACTTCTATACTCTGCCTTCTCTATATTTGCTCTCTCCTCCTCTATTTCTCTACTTGAGCTTATCAAAATTTATATTATATATAGATATTCTCACATGACTGTTTGTATTTCACAAGGAATCCGAAGTGAACAGTCATGACTCTTTGGATTTTGTCTTCTTATTCCTTTTTCCAACTCCTTTTTAGAATTACTACAATATGTACAAATTTCCAAGCTACAGTGGGATTTTGTCTTTTCCTTAGGATACTTGCCTTTGCATCACAAACAATAAAAATAATTACATCATTTACATTCCCATTCTTAATTACATATTTCAATATCACTCATCTCCTCTTCTGAACTTTGGCTTTACTGGATTTTGTCTTTTTCTATTGTTGTTAAGAAATTGTTCTGCATCATCTTTGTTTACTATCATCTGTACATTTCACCTGTTCATTGCTCTTCTGAATCCCTTTATTTTTCTTGTTCATTACAGTTATATAACAGCTGTATGTATAGCTATCTTTTTGTCAAACTTAAAATAACTCTCTGCATTTTTATAAACCCTTTTTAATCACACAGATATGTCAGTGCTCACAATATTTACCATATACCATCAACTGTATAATCTTTGGTTTAATTTACAGGAAATGCTTTGCCTTATTAACAAAACAAATATTTTCTCTCACTTTTTAATTGCATTCAAAGTTTCGTGTCCAACCATTTTCTCATCCGACAATCTCACTCTTGCATGTTCTCTTTATTCTACACTGGAAATTTATATAAACAAGTCTGAAGTGTTAATATCTCAAATCCCTGAGATTTGAGACATTAGTTCCAAATCCTTAGGTCATGCACTCGACCCGCAGTTTGGGAAACTCAACAATGTTTTGACATAAATCAACATATTCCCAGTTTAGCTTACGTGGCTCTTAATCTTCCTTTTAATATATTCGCAACTTTCGACTTTAATTCTGGCTCCCGTTTTATATATATTATTTTCAATCTTTATATTATGCCACCAACCAACGTTCATACCTTCGTGACCTTATATTAACATTATACGCCTTTTAAATGAATGACTTTATTATAAACGTTTGGCTCTGGGCCCCACCTGTATAACCAATAGCCAATCAACCGCACACATCATACCTGGCTTAACCTTCGAGCTTTTTCATTAACCTTTGTGCGGGTCCTGCGAGCGATCACCGTTAGATTTTGGGCCCCTGGATCAACGGTGTATGTTAATTTCGCTTCATGCCTTCAGTCGAGGTATAACACGCGAAAGTGCACTTTAAACAATGTTTTTGAAATGTCGATCGGGACACGTGTCAGATAGTCTATAGCATCACTGCCCATTCCTCCAATACCGCTTTCCGACGGATGGTGGTGCAAAAAAAACCATGGTTTCACTCCAACCCACCGTTACTGTTCATTCAGCTCTTGGTTCCACTTCTCTCCTATGCTCCAGGTTCCGCTCCATTCAATTATATATATATTTTTCCGACTATGGTTCCGTTATACTCTGACGCAAATTTCCTCTCCTTTTCTCGGTTCCGTCTATTCTTATGCGTTTGACTATGGTTCCGTTATATATAACGCACAGTTCTTCGGTGTATACGTATATATAAACCATATATATATATAACACACCTACCATGTATACAACCTCCATGTCAATCGAATACAAGTGCTCTGTTAAAAAATTATGTTATGTGTAACGCCCGGCTGTATAAAAGATTCTCGGAGTTTATCTATATATGTACATATTTTTGGAATAACAACGGTTTCTCTGCAATAACATCTGTGACTCTACCTCTGTCGCTACTGTCACTCTGCCTCTGCCTCTACTGCTGTGATAACAGCTCTATCTTCATATTTTCTTCCTCTGCCTCCATTGTCTGTCTTTGTCGCTTTGTAACTGTTCATGTTTCTGCATCTGCTACCTCCTTTGCCATCAATGACAACATTTCCAACATTTACGTACCATAATCCATACTTAGATGTGCCCCTGAGATATCTCAGGACATGCTTGCCCACCTTCCAAAATATCTTGGTAAGCTTAACCATCGCTTGAATAAGTTGGTTCACTGCATAGCATATGTCCAGTCTTGTATTTACTAAATAAATTAGCAAACCCACTAACTTTCGATAGATAGTAGCATCCACTACCTTTTCAGATGTAGCATCCTCTTTCCTCCATTTTCCTAGAAGAGGAGTATCCATGGGTTTACAACCCTCCATGTAAAAATTACCCAGTATCTCCCTTGCATACTTGCCTTGAGACACAAAGAGTTCACCATCTCACTGCCATATTTCCAATCCAAGGAAATAATGAAGGAGGCCCATATCCTTCATCTCAAACTCCTTTGCAAGGTCCTCCTTACATGAGTGTATCAACTACTCATCACCAATCAGTATTAAATCATCAACATAAAGAGAAATGATTAAAAGCTTACCCTCCACCACAATTTGGTATAGGTTTGCATCCGCCTCACTCTTGGTGAATCCAAGTCTGGTGAAATAAATGTAGATCTGAGTGTACGAAGCACAGGGTGCTTGCTTCAGCCCATACAACGCTCTTTTGATTCTGCACACATGTGAATTGCTGTTGAAGATATCAAATCCTTTAGGTTGCTCAATGTAAATTTATTCCTCAATGATCCCATTAAGGAACACAGTATTCACATCCATCTGATGAATGTACCAACCCATCTGTGCTGAGAGAGCAAGGATGGTACTTATGGAAGAATACTGTGCGACAAGTGAAAATGTTTCTTCATAATCAATCCCCTCGATTTTTGAGAAGCCCCGAGCCACAAATTTGGCCTTGTATTTCTCAACAGCCCCATCAGAAGCTTGCTTTACCTTGTAGATCCATCTTGAACCTACCACTAATTTATCAATCGGCCTTGGAAAAATTTCCCAAGCACTGTTTCTGACAATGGAGTCATACTCCTCCACCATTTCATCTACCCATGTGGGCTCCTCCACTACTTTTGGAAAGGAATATGGATCTGTCACAATACATTTTATCATGAGATCCATGTATCTAGTGAATCAGTCAGGAGACTGTCTCTGTCTGCGCTGTGAAGTAGGGACTCCTACATTCTATGCCGCATCAATCTTCACCCTCTAAAATTTGGTGGTACGCCTTCTGCTAGTTCTGATGTTTGGCTCTGTGTGAGTGGACTCCTCCACTCCATGAACCTCCTCCTATGGCTGATCCACATCTAGAGACTCATCTTTGGGAACCAAAAGTTCCTCCTCTGTATGTAATTCTAGCTCCCTCTCAAGCGAGAACTTCATGGTTTTCTCCTCATTGAATTTTATATCCCGTAGCACCACAATCATTCGTCTGTTTGTAAGATACACACGATAATTATGGGGTTTTTCTATGTAACCCAAAAATATCCCGACTTCAGTAGTCGGCTCCATATTCTTCATGGCATTCTTGGTCACATGCACATAAACAAATGAGCCAAAAATCTTAAAGTGAGAAACATCTGGTTCCTTACCAGTAAAAGCTTCTTCAGTTGTACTCATGCCAAGTACTCTATGAGGACAACGATTTTGCACATAAACCACAGTGTTGCATGCTTCCACCCACAAGTGCATTGGTAGGCCCTGATCATGCAACATCGCTCGTGCAACACCCACGATTGTTCTATTCTTCCTTTCCGCGACCCCATTTTTCTGTGGGTTATGAGGCGCTATGAGTTCTTTTCGAATTCCTTCTTTGCTACAAAATTCTTTGAATTCATTCGAGATATATTCACCACCATTATCGCTCCATAGAGCCTTCACTTGCTTCCCCGAATATTTCTCAACCAATGCCTTAAACTCACAAAACTTTGAGAATGTTTGATACTTCTTCTGCATGAAGAAGATCCAACATTTACGAGAAAATTCATCAACAAAAATAACATACTACCTATGTTTTTCTATTGAAGCAACCGAGAATGGTCCACACACGTCTGGGTGAACTCTCTCTAGGATCACTGAAGCATGGTTCTCCTTTTCATGAAAGGTGGTCTTCAAAAACTTACCCATATTACATCCCTTGCACTGATCTAACTGCGCAAGTGTACCCTTGGGAAGTCCAGTAGAAATCTGCTGCAAAATTTTCAGGGCGCCATGGTGAAGATGGCCCAATCGCCTGTGCCATAATTCGCCCTCATCTCGGCTCACCACTTCTTCTGCTTTTCCCACCATTGTAGCGCAACCAACTACCTCCAGCTTGCATATATTCTTGACTAGAATCCCTATCCTCTTATTTTGACCCCTTACTTTATGTTGCAGGAAAGATTTTCCATCGCTGAAAACAACGTTATAATCTCTGCCCTCCAACATCGCGACTGAGACCAAGTTTTTCTTCAGACCTGGAACATGCATAACATCTTTCAACAGAAATGGTTTACCTGACTCTGTCTCAAAGGTAATGGTACCAATTCCGGTCACATTGTATCCTCCATCATCGCCCATCTCTACTTGCATATGGAGATATTTCTCCTCCAAGTCATTGAAAAAGCTCCTAATCTCCCATCATGTGGAAGGAAGCACCACTATCAATATACCACACCGATCCCATTGCGCTTGAAAAAAAGCATGCGATCAAGGAAAAATCAAGTTCAAATTGCGAGGCAAGGGCCTCACCAGCTGCAGTTCCAACAACCTTCTTGTTCTTCTTTTTCTGTGGGTAGTTAGTGGTGAGATGCCCATGTTCATGATAGTGAAAACACTTCACCTTGGAAAAATCCAACTTCTTTCCTTTAGCCTTGGATTTTGAGTAGAATTTCTTCCCCTTCCCTTTCCTTGCTTTGGAAGCCAAAGCAAAATCCTCTTCATCATCATGCTTTTATGAAGATCCATCTTTGGTGTTCCGCCTGAACTCCTCCTGCATTATATCCGACCACAGTCGTTCCCAATCTGGTAGTTTTTCCCATCCGTTGACAGAGTCTTGATAACTGTGCCAACTCTTAGGAAGTCCCAAGAGAGCCAAAATCACCAAATCATCATGAAAAACCATGATTCTCACACTCCCCAGTTCACCCCCGATATTGGACAAACTTTGTGAGATACTTAGGAATATTGTCACCCTTCTCCATCTTGATCTTTCTGAGTTTATCCTTCAGGGCCAATTTATGGTTGCTGCTTCTTTGGAAAAGATCCGTCAAAGCCTTCCACATCACAAATGGAGTGGCTTTCCCATTAAGGCTTGAGACAATGTGTTCTAGCACACCTTCCAACATAATTCTTCTCATCTTCGCTACTTTCTTTTGCCAGGCGTTAAGTAATGCAACATCCGTCGAAGTGGGCTTAGGAACATCACTGTCGATGAATTCCTTCAAGCCATTATCTTCAAGCACCACCTCCATCCTATCCTTCCATGCAATGTAGTTCGAGCTGCCCTCAAGTGCATACTCTAGCTGCAAACCATTGAAAGCCATTTTGATGTTTACTCAACTGTCGCACCAAGAAATTCTTGTAGCAAATTCGAATTGTTTCCACCAACAAACTCAGCTACTGCTGCAATATTGCAATCTTCTTTGCTCCGATACCATGGAGAAATTTTAATGCAATTATGTATTTCCTGGATTATCCCGATCTAACAATTATATGCCACTATTAAATACATAATCCTTCTACTAAAATCTTTGCGGAAATTTAATCGCTAATTGCAAACACATGAAGAAATATCAATCACGCATAACACATATGTTTTTACCTGGAAAACATAAAGCTAAAAATCCCACTATCATATATTATGTATATATCATGGATCATGAAACAATATTATACGAAACTCTAATCCAAGAGCTCTCAGTACAATATATAATCGTCTCACACTGTCATACAAAAATTGGCTCACACATGCACCAATTTACTGCCTCCTGACAGCCTGCCTCCACTGTGCAATCCCTGTTGATCACAATCCCTTAATGAATGAGATACTGCCTTTCCTTGACTGCACAATCCTCATTGGCATATCCAATGTGTGTGTGGTTGCATGAGTGCACCCACTAATGTCACAATAGATAGTCAAATTGTCCCTTTCACCTATCTCTCAACTAGGTCTCCACTGGATCTGACATGCATGTAGTTAACAATAGTAAATATTCAGTTGCATGTGAGATCACTCCATGTGAATTAATTTAATATTTAATTCACTGATCGCTCACTAGTGTATCTTTAATTACAACTAGCACAACTGAGTTTAACTCACTTAACTGAGTTAAACTACTTTAGAACTCACATAACTACACATCCAACTTTGTTACAACTTTGTATCACTTAGTTATAACGAGTTCCACTTGCATGTCCCACCAACCAACCTTAGAACCTGTAATTCCTTCATTCAACTGGTTTTCCACACCAGTTAACTGAAATCAAGTGCTTCAAGAGAATAGATTATTATTTATTGTCTAATTATTATTAAGTGATAATAATAATCGACACGCATTCTATTTTTAGACATGCGATCTATAAATAGACTTCACCCATGCATCTAAAAATCTAAACTCATCTATAAATAGAAATTTCTCAACCATATATAAATAGACTCCCGCTATAAATAGACTTTGTTCAACATTCTAAAAATAGACATACGCCTAAAAATAGCCTGCGGACCCCACCTAGTGTAGGTGCTTAATTTTCACTAGGACCATCATCTTGTTGAATCTCAACACAATTCAAGTTAAGGGTAAAACTAGAGGCATATAGAATTTCCTAAGTTTTAGGGGGTCCAGTTGCAGTTTATTTTGAATTGTAATTAGTTAACTCAATTATTTGAGTTAAAATCAGTTTAACTAGTTCTAACTGAGAGATGAGCTAGTGATAGGTCCAATGAATTAAATATGATTTAATTCACATGTAGTGATCAATAAGATAATTGATAATTCACTATAAATATATGTTTCATGTCAATTCTAAGGAAGGCCCAGTTGAGATTGGAGTTAACGGGAAGAGAATTATCAGTTGTATATATAGAAAATTGTACAAGTCATCCATGAAGTCATCATTATGCCTTGGAAGTGTTGCATAATAAATTGATGGGAATTTCATAATTAATAGGGGCTAAATTATCCCAAGAAAGCATGATCAAGGTTGGTTAGTCAGGTGTAGGGAATTGTTTAAGTATTGGACCAAACTTGCCAAGATTAGAGTGAGACAGTCAAATATAGTGCAAAGGTTTCTCAGGAAGGGAAATAAAATTGTATTGTTTCATGTTATTGACTTAATGAAATATATAGATAGTGGGGTTATATAGTTGAGGATTTCCCAGATACATCTTTGTGTTGTGCAATTGAAATTCTTTCTCTTACTTGTTCATGTGATTGTGCGACCATAATTGGTTTCCGCAATTTGTAGAATTGATTCAATATTTTGTTTTAGCATATTAAAAGATCAGTTGAATCTATTTAGAAATTTTCTACATGGTATTATCACAAGAATCACTATAGCAGAGAAGAACTAGAGTTTTTTTTGAAAAGGTGAATCACATTTGTAGAGTTATTCTTCAGAACCAACAACAAATCAATATGTATTTCTATAGATTGAGACTCGAATATGCCCTTGAGGGTAATTTAAATTACATAGCGTGGAAGGGTAGGATGGAGGTAGTGTTGGAGGACAACAAACTAAAGGAATTAATAGACAATGATATTCCCTAGATCTTAGCAAAAAATGCTCAACTTCATGATGCATGGAAGAGGAATGTAGCAAAGACGAGAAGGATTCTGTTAGAAGGAGTTCAAGATCATATTTTCTCGAACCTTAATTGAAAAGGAAAATCCATATGATATGTGGAAGGCCTTAACAGATCTATTTAAGAATAGCAGTGACAACAAGAAGCTGGCATTGAAGGACAAGCTTAGAAAGATCAATTTGGAGAAGGGCGATATGATTCCAAAATACTTGACGAAGTTCACTTAATGTCGAGATGAGACTGGAAATGTTGGGGTGATAGTTGCCCAGGATGATTTGGTGAGCCTAGAACTTCGAGGCCTTCCAAAGAGCTGGCATAAATACTAGGAATCAATGAATGGGAGGGAGAAGCTACCAAAGTGTGAGTGTTAGTGGTTCAACTTGGTACAAGAACAGATTTGGCGAAACACTAGAGATTGATCCTCATCAAATACTGATGATGGGGAGAATTGTGCCTTGGCTGGAAAGGTGAAGAAAGGGAAAGGGAAGGAGTTCCATTCCAAATCATATTTCGGTAAGGTAGGAAAGAAGCGATACTTGTCAAAGGTAAAATGTTTTCATTGTCATGAGATTGGACACTATGCTACAAATTGTCCGCACAAGAAGACCAACAAGAATTCCTCAGGAGGAGTGGCAGGTGAAGCACTTGCTTCAAAGTTCTAGTTGGATTTCACCCTCATTGCATGCATGGTGTCATCGGTGATGGGTATGGTTTCAATATCTTGAAATGTGCATATCTAGTTTCTATGTCATAAAAATGAGGATGGCTCTAGCTTACCCTATTACCACTACTCAATCGGGCCAAAATTTCTTTTAGTTTCTCATTATTTCTGAAGATCTCATCCATGATTTCCTCTGTACTCCTTCTTCCTTGAGTCATTGGAATGTCCATAGTCCCACCAATCACTGCACATGCATGCCCAGATCCTCCATTTTCATGTTGGCTTCCCCATATCTAGCCAAGGTCATGCTCTAATATCACTGTTGTATACCCTCTTGGAAATATCTCAATAGACCTACCGTAATTTGTGAGTTTTGTTGAGTCTCTTATTGAGGTATTTTGTCAAGAATTTTATAGATGCATTGTTGTAGGTGTATTCATATTTCCATATACTTGAACACAATTATAGAATGACCATAGGAACAACGTAGAGTATTTAAATCAAAAGCATGAAACATATATTGTTTTGACATAGATGAATCAAACCGAAAATACTCATTTATATCAGTCATAGTCATAAGTTACCATATTATTATATCTTAGAGAGTTCCACAAAAAAATATGAGTTTATTTGTTTGGTTCACTGTGGTATTACATCAAACAATGGGTAGACTGTGTACTGTAGGTGTTCTTCTTCCAAATTGTAATTAAAATAACATGCACAGTGCTAAGGATACATAAAGGATATGTTTGAGAAAAATTGATATACGTCCTACATTAAATTTAAAAGCACACAGACACACTAAAAGTATATAATCAAACTATAGTATGAGACCTGAGATTCGAAATACCAAAGTATAATAGAGGATAAAATGGTTGTAGATGACTGTGTAGTACCAAAATATCACCAAAAAGGCAAAATAACCTTCATCAGGAGCTATGAAATGTATTTAGCCTTCAAATTACACAAATACTAACAAGGGGATACCCCTAATATCACACAGTCCACTGGTACAATAGTAATGAGGAAAATTGTGGTCTTTCGAGCAAGAGAAACTCGTCCTTCTGTGAGGTTTATGAGGTCTATACGTTGTCCTCCCTTATTAAAACAATTCAGACTCCCTTAATATAAAGATTAAGCATTTCTTTTAGAACTAAAAATTCTAATTGTAATGAGTGTTGAACTGTATTAATCACTGTTAAATGACTAAGACGATACACATTAATTATCAATCCAAGGACGTATTTTATTTCAATGACAGTTGAACAGTATGTGTCAATACATCAAACCAAAGGCAAAATCAAGATGAAGAGAAATCGTTGTTGGAAGAAATCACTCATGCAGGAATAAAACAATCTACAAGAATGTAAACATGCCTCAATTAACTGTACCTAGCGTGCCACAATACAATTAAACGAGCTGATATTTCTAATCACATCTGTGTAACAGCATAATAATGTCGAAACTCAAGCAGATCTACTTATAGCCAAAACAACAACAACAACACTTCCACCAGTACGCAAAGAAATTAAGAAATATAGTACAAATAATTTAACCATTGTAGCCCCTGCTAAAGAGGAGGGCCCTTCCTCCCTAGCAGGGTGCAGGAAGAGATAGAAACTAAATGGAAATTAAACCAAACGACACATGTAACAACAACACAATATTTATGTATTATGATGATTGAAAGTTACAGAGTCAAGTTGATGATATATCCCTCTCTTTGATTTGTGTCCTTTAAATATACAAGATACAATAATGAAATTTCCAACCAACTGATTACAAAATCTAAGAGATATTTCCACCATGATTCAAATGTAACAAGTCGAATTTGATTATTGAAATTGAGGAAATTTGGAAAACGACCACAATAGAAAATCTATGAATATGTCCTTCGAATGACCTTGTGTTTCTCCCAACAAAGATTGAATTTTGGAAAACTGCTAATTAAAAAACTAATTTGGTCCATTTTGCACAAAACCCATGTCTCGGATTTTCAATATTATTTTTCATTTACCTGAAATGTTCGACACAAAAATGTCGCTTGTTGTCCCAGTGAATTTCTAAGTTGGAATATTTAATTATGAACTGAAGATCAGATTTGCAATCTGAAAGAGATATTGGAGGCTAAAATCATGAGTTATAACAAATTCATTAATAAACCATCATTTACAAAGTAATTCATAATAATATTCAATTTATTAAAAATAAAGGAGAATAAATATTAATTATCCATAAGAGCATAAATAATTATGAAATGGTATTAAATGATAAATTATGATAAATAATGTGATAAAATAATGGTATGAATGGATAAAGTATATGTTAATAAATGGTAATAATAATGACAATTTAGTGGCCCAACATCTCCCCCAAACTGAACATGTTGCATGCCCTCATGCAACCCAATGCCTTAATATAAACCAAGTTGTAGTACAATAGTCAAAATGTCACCGCAACGTATGATATTGATGGAAGAGAAGGCTTCTTCCCCAAATGATTCCTTAAAAAAAATTTCATATTTACTTTCAACCATATGTATATGAAGATGCAAAAAAGTATGATACAAGTTAAAATAAGCTTAATTAAAAAATAGATTTTGCTGAATTTTGTAAGCAAATTTATACTATATCAATGCTTCTCCAATCCGGAAATCAAATCAATGCAATGAACAGAGTTCAATATGCCAGAGAAATGGTTGTAGGTAATAATGCATGATTTTTTTGGAATTTACAAATTGGTTTAGCTTGAAAATTTCTGGGTTTAATGATACCTCTTTGTTGTCCAAAAATCACAAGAATCATGATAGTTTTAAGAATATACACAATTCAATTTTGGGATTGTATACCTTAAATGAGGAAGAAATGAGAAATAATTCATCATACATAGCAACCCTTCCCCCAAACTGGAGAATTAGCATGCCCTCATGCTACACTAGAAAACAAATTGAGGTGGTTGCTATAATCATGGCTGAAATCTTTGTTTGGTATATAACAACATGAAATAAAGTAGATTTTGAGAATGGATAAGGAGATCGATGGATGAAAAAGAATATTAATTGAATGTTCATGATAATGAAATTAACACTCCCCCAAACTGAAATATTTTGTGTCTCTGGGAAGTGGTAAATAAGGGGAAATAATGGTTGAAAAATATGAGTGAATAATGCTCAATGGTTTTTTATGACATTCTCCTAAACTTTTAATAAATCAAAAACTTATGCTATTTTACCTCAAGTTTTACCTCCATAAAAATGTGGAATGGCATGTATGGATTGATATTTCTTGAAGCTGATGTAAGTTGAGTTGATGCTGAAAGTAATGCACAAGGTGAAAGCCATGCAAGCTGAAAAAAATAATCAGAAAGTGTAGCACGGTTTTCTTCCACCAAACTGATTAGTTTCCTTGTCATCTTTAAAACATCTCATGAGTATCCTTAATCAGTAATTCATCACCTCAATTACCTCATTACATATAAAAGTGAAATAATCATGTTGTGAATGGCATGGAATGATAATGGATAAGAAGGGAAATGAGGGTAAAAATGATGAGAAAAATATGTATTCCCTAGACCCGTAAGCATTGGTTTTTATGAACACAAAAATTGTGAGAATTAATTATCTTTGCCTTTGCTTCTCAAGGTCTGACCAATTAACTGGGATTCAAAATTATAATTTGGCGTCTTTATTCCACCTCAAAACAGTAGTGGTGTTGTTAAGCTATGAATAAATGGCGACTGATTGGGCAAAGCAACTATCTTTGGTTAAAGATATGATACTTATATAATAAAGGAATGATGGATTAGATGATACAATATGTCAATTATCAAATATAAAAAGAGTTTCATCCCTGATATGTAAAGTAAATATTTATAACTCAATAATAGATATAAACCATAACCACCATCATCTAAGAATCGATTAAATATTACCCTATGAACCATGAGTTTTGGAAAACCTTGTATATGCAATAGTCAGCTTTATCGAAAATTGGCTTTGAGAAAACAAGGTAACCAAGTAGATTATAGTATTAAATTAAATTCTATACCATAGGCATAACCACTGCTGCCAGCAAGTGTCCATAGCCTCAACAAGGATGCCTTTTTAACCCATTGAGATGCCAATGTCCCATTTATTAGAAATAAGTACATAGTTACAAAAAACCTTTCAATTTACTTAAATGTCAAATGAAGATCATTGTTATGGCACGGTAACCAACTAATAACAATTCCATTCACGATAGCTAACAAAAGTGAAAAATTCGGCTCGTGATGAGACCTCTTGTCCTTCAGTTTTATGATCGAAGGCCATTACCGTGGCTTCGTGACCAACAGTGGTAATGTCACTTTATTAGGACCTATGATCATGGTAGGTTGGTTCGTGATGAGACCTCCTATCCTCTAGTTGAATATTTATGTTTAGAATTCAACTATGGTTATTTTTAATCAATAAAATATTACTTAATAGATGGGGTGGCAGGTCAACTCCTTAAGAGCTAGGGATGGCGTAAAAAGTTGTGTACTAACTATTTTCAACTTTGATAGTTTTTCTTCTAAAAAACTAATAATATTCAAATGAATACTGATAAATATATTTTTCATTGATGAGATTGGGGTTGAGGAAAAATCCATTAGATAATGGCAGATATATTTAAATACAATTTTGTGGTCATCATCATAAATTTTACAAGATGAGGGACTTGACCAATTAGGAAAGTTGAAAGATGGCATGATGAAATCATCTTTGCATAATTGTTCCTTAAAAATAAGGTTATGTTTATAGATAAACAAAGATAAATGACTATCCAATCATTATTTCAAAAAGGGCCTAGACCATTAAAAGTATTTCCCATTCACCAAAGAGAAAAACAAATAAGAAATGCCTACATATGCTGAATTCAACATGAAAATTGGCCAACAACAATAGTTGTGACTGTGGTAACAACAACAATGACTTAGGTAATAACATGGAAAGGGGAAAAAGAACGATGTTAGGAAGGTGACATGAAGGAGGATTATTCATTTTACAAAATAATGAGGAATTAAGAGTGAATCATTCCTGACAAGACTTACCATAATAATCATCCTTATTACTAAATACGAGACCTACCCCCAACTAAAGTATGTCTGTCATCAATCAGAGTTGGTCATGTCATAAGTAAAATAATAATTAAATCCACGGAGTCGGTCAATGACGTACCTAGAAACTTACCTTGGCAGAGTAACAACACTAGAGGAGTAAAAACACCAAGTATTTAGAAAAATATCACCATGGAGTAACATCACTAGAGGAGTAACAACACCAGACACTTAGAAAATTTCCTGGAGTAATAACACCAGATACTTAATTTTTTTTTCAGAGTAACAACACTGGAGGAATAACAATGCTGATGGAGTAACAACAGTGATGGAGTAACAATAGTGATGGAGTAACAACATTTCTGGTGTATCAACAATGACAGAGTCACAACACCGACATAGTAACAACATTGATGGAGTAACAACACTGACGGTGTAACAACAATGACAGATTCATAACAGTAATGGAGTATCAACACTGATGGTGTAACAAAAATAACGGAGTAATGGCAGTGACAAAGTCATAGCACCGATGGAGTGAAAACATCCAACGCCTAGAAAAATTTTCCGGAGTAACAACATCGTGAAACTTAAGAACTTGATTCTTTTATTTTGAGAACAAAACAAAAAAATGTGACTATGAAGTAAACAATACCTGAAGCATAAAAACATAAGAAAAATCAGAAAATAAATGAATCTTTATTGAAAACCAATAAATAAATAAATAACTTAAGTTACAATGGTTATGATTTTTGTTGCAACATTGTTGTTTTCTAAGTGAATCATCAGTCTATGAATGGTGAATGAATGGAAAAAAATGCCTTTTCGGAAATGACTTGAATCTTCAAATGGAAATCAATTCCAAATTTCTCATGTTATAAATCCGTTAAGTGATGAAAATTATTCATGTTGTTTTCTCCATGTGAGGAAACTTCTTTGAAAAATTTCTTATTTCATTATCATTGTCTTCAAAAATCACTTGTTCGTAAATTGACCTCATTTATTCACCTGGGACCTGCAAAAAATGAGCATCTACCTGCAATAAAACATAAAATCATGGAATAAGAGAGATGAGCGAGTTCTCCTCATTCAAGACATATGCAAAAAAAAATAACAAGTAGCTACTCTGTAAAAGAAATCCATGGAAAAAAATAACAAAGTAAAATTAATTTATTACCTGCGGTAGAGTGGTAACCAACCATACTAACCAGTAGCGTTTCAATCATAACTTCTTTATTTTTTGTTCGATTTGAGTGATTTCAAAGCCAAATGAAAGTGAATTCAGAGAGATGTCTCCAATAGAAACAAGTTTTAAAAATTCCATGTAATGGTATGTTAATTTTTCTTAGAACAATCTGCATAACAGTGTCATTTTTTTATTTTCCAACTCAGACCAAAAATTTAATTTTTAAGCATAAATTTTTCATTTGATGACAGATTGAACTGATTCAAATCGGAGATTTAATTATATTCATGTAGCTATCCCAAATAGTAACAATTTTTTAAGGAAAGAAGAATTGATGGGTCAAATACGCTAGTGAACAGTCGAGAAAAAAGAGTTTCAAGAGTGCTGATTTACGATAAACAATTAGTATTTTGGTCATAACTTCCTCATACGATATCTTAATAGAGTTATTAAAATTTCCTTGTAAACTATATTCATAGGGGAATATACCATAGAACATGTTTCCAAAATCTAGTCATTTAGGTCTCCAAAAACGGACTGTCCCAACTCTATTCCTGAGCTGCCTACTAGACATCCTGTCATTGTTTTGGTCATAATTTTTTCATTTCAAATAAAAATTGAGTGATTCAAATTGGGTTAGAAAGTAGACATAAAGGGATACCTAGGATAGAAACATGTCTTGAAAATATTCCCATTTGGTCCCTCAAAACATGACTGTCCCGATTGTTTTTACAGAATTTTCATCAAGCCCGCAAGCCATACGATATGATAATCAAGGAATTTTTCCAAGAAGGTGATCAAAATGAATATGAGTGTTTGTATAAATTTAATTTTCCAACAGAATACACATACATACATAAATAAATTTGAATATTAATCACCGATGTCAATTTTCATAGCGTGTTGCAACAAAAACAACTATTTTTACATATAAAGAAATTTATTTATTTATCTCTTCATTTATTCTATTTTATACACTACACTACTCTACCTTGAAAAATAAAATATACTTACGTATAAGAGTATCTCCAATGAAGCCACTTTCGAAATAAGGCTTCAAGTATGCACATACCCATAATTGAATGATGTATGTTAATAAGTACTAGGGTATGAGAGACCAACTTCCCTGTTAAAGATGGTTCCAAGAATTGCTGAAGTATGGAGTGATGTTGTAAGAAAATGACATAGTGAAACCAATCTTCAATATAGTCTTGATTTCCCATATTTTTCACATTGTGAAGTTCTTCGACTAGGTTCCACATTTTTTTGATTCTTAGTTCCTTGACCTCATCCCATGAATTTTGTGGGCTTTCCTATAGTTAGTTAGAGTGGGGGGGGGTGTTGTGGATTTCTCTATTGTCTTACTGGCACACATGTAACCTATGTGTATCAATCCTTCCTATAAGTGCTTCAGTTTCTATAACGGTAAGCTCACCCAAGTATGTTAGATAGATGCACAGGTTCTTACCTCTCGTCTTACTGCCCAACAACTGTATAGCTGAAGACACACCGAATAAAACATCTAAAAACTCACACTTCTAAGTGTCCTAATGAGATAATGGTGAGCCCTCCCACGTATGTTAGAGCGATATGCATGTTCTTACCTCTCGTCTTACCACCCAACAATTGTGTAACTGAAGACACACTTTAAAAAAACACCCAAAAATTCACAATTCTAAGTATCCCAACGAGACACTAGTGAGCCTTCCTTAGAGTGATGCGCAGGTTATTACCTCTTGTCTTTCCACCTAGCAATTGTTTAGCTGAAGACACACTAAAAAAACACCCAAAATTTGCACATCTAAGTGCCCCGGTGTAAAAATGGTGAGCCTGCCTAGGTATGTTAGAGCAATGCGCAGGTTCTTACCTCTCGTCTTATCGCCCAATAGTTGTACACTAAGAACACTCTATCATCAACAAAAAATTTTGGTTGATTGGATCGTCACTGCCATCCTCGACAACGATGCCAAAATTTTGGATTGTATTAATCACTGTTAAATGACTAAGATGGTACACATAAATTATCAATCCAGGGATGCTTTTTATTTCAATAACAATTGCACTGTATGTGCCGATACATCAAATCAGAGGCAAAATCAAGATGAAGAGAAATCATTGCTGAATCAATTGCTGAAAGAAATTACTCATGCAGGAATAAAAAAAATCTACAATAATGTAATCATGCCTCAATTAAGTGTACCTAGCGTGCCACACAAAAATTACACCAGTTGGTATTAATAATCACATCTATGTAACAACATAATAATATTAAAACTAAAGCAGATCTACTTACAACTAGAATGACAACAACAACACTTCCACCAATACGCAAAGAAAATAAGAAATATAGTACAACTACCATAACCACTGCAGCCCCTACTAAAGAGGAGCGCCCTTCCTCCCTACCAGGGCACAGGAAGTGACAAAAACTAAATGGAACTTAAACCAAACAACACATTAACATCAACACAATATTTCTGTATTATGATGATTGAAAGTTACAGAGTCAAGTTGATGATATATCCATCTCTCTGATTTGTGTCCTTTAAATATACAAGCTACAAAAGGGAAATTTCCAACCAACTGATTACAAAATCTAAGAGATATTTCCACCATGATTCAACTGTAACAAGTCAGATCTGATTATTGCAATTGAGGAAATTTGGAAAACGACCATAACAGAAAATTTGTGAATATGTCCTTCGAAGAACCTTGTGTTTCTCCCAACGAAGATCGAATTTTGGAAAGTGCTCATTGAAAAACTAATTTGGTCCGTTCTGCACAAAACTCATGTCTCGGATTTTCAATATTCTTCTTCGTTTGCTCGAAATGTCCAACCTAAAACTGTCACTTGTTATCCTAGAAAATTGCTGAGTTGGAATATTTAATTATGAACTGAAGATCGGATTTGCAGTCTGAAAGGGATCTTGGAGGCTAAAATCGCGAGTCATAACAAATTCATTAATAAGTCATCATTTACAAAATAATTCATAATAATATTAAATTTATTAAAAATAAAGGAGAATAAATATTAGTTATCCATAAGAGCATAAATAATTATGAAATGGGATTAAATGATAAATTATGATAAATAATGTGATCAAAGAATGGTAGGAATGGATGAAATATATGTTAAGAAATGGTAATAATAATGACAATTTAGTGGCCTAACAATGATAAGTTTTTCCCTTTTAGAAATGATGAAAAACGAGGCCTTCCTTCCGATTGTAACCCATGCTTAAGGAAAATATGAGATATGCAATATGTCCCTCCTTTTCTTTGCTTCAGATATGGAAATATAGTTTAGTAATTGGCTATGCGTATGATCTGGGAAACTTAGCCTTTTATTAGAGTTCCCAATAGACAAATCTCGACCCCTCCTGAAAATATGTAGTTCAAATCTTGTTACAAGAGAAATAGGCTTCCTCTGCCTTGAAAAATAATCTAACTCATTTCCTTGGAGAAGAAATGTATTTGGCCTTCTTGGGGTGACTTTGTCTCTTGAATTTTTTTCTCCTGCAAAATTAAAGTCTTCACAAACTCTTTTAATGAACACGAATGGGAGACCTGAAGTGATCTCCCCTAAGAGCTAACTAGGGTGGCACTCGAAGTCCACCAAAATCAACTTAGAGTTTCACTTGAAACTCTTAAAGTCCAAAATTTGCTTTACTTTCCTTTCAATGTCAATGAGATATGACAAAAAAAATATAATTCTCAACAAATGTGTCTCTCCTCCATTTTATAATTTCTCTACATGCTTCTAGACTCGTTTTTCATATTGTTTTATTGGTGGGGACCATTTTCCACTTAATAAAATAATAATTTGTCGCCATTCTCCAATAAAATAATAATTTGCTGCCATTCTCCAATAAAATAATAATTTTCCACTATTCTCCAATAAAATAATATTTTACGCCATTTTCCCATAAAATATATTTTCCTCTTTATCAATGTTACCCAAAATCAACAAAACTCCTTAGTAATTCCCATGCTCACAAAACTTGGGATATTACAACCCTAGCTCAGAAAACTAGCACAATACACAACAAAAGTGTCAACATCACTCAATAATCTGACCTTGCCAACAAGAACAACACAAAATGCATATCATTACTTTCTCACAATACACTTCTCAATTAACACAGGCATCACATACTCTCTAGACTCAACACATAGTAGCATACATATCTCTCAACATACTCAAAACTCATGGAAAATACTATCACCACACTAATACATGAAAAATCATTACCTGCTCATGGAAAATACTATCAACACACTAATACATGAAAAATAATTACCTTGAGCTCTCAGCATAATACATGGTCCATACAAGCTACAAGAGCATACAATACTCTAGGGGCATATGCCAATGTTTGACAAAAGTATAATACATGCCAAACGAAGCATCCCTTACACCACACTATTAGCAACAAGATGAACAAGCACTGTAAATTCTGTCTCTAAGGAAAACTCGAACCTAATCACACTCCTCTATATTCTGCCATGTGTACTAGCCATATCATTCCATATACACTCCAGTGCACGACAATTTCTGGTACTATAACCATGCACTCTATTCTTGGTCCTATAACTTCAACAAAGGCACACCAGATCTGTGCACATGACCAACTGAGATAATATCATCACTCCATCCATACACTCAACGTATGATCACAACATAAGTATTGCACTTAGACTCTATATTCAAATAAAAAATTGATCCATGTCTCGCAGAAGTGCACATATGTATAAATATTTTCACAAATCACTTACTGTGTACAAAGCCCTCCATTGCACTCCTCATAAACCATTATAACCATGCACCCATCTTGGTATGCTACATGTAAATAATGGAAATCAAACCTTTTTATCTTCCACTCCAACACACATTCTAAAATCACTCCATACTCTGGCATCACTCCTACTTTCTAATGTTTTTACGACACACCAAACACAATGCACTTCCTCTGTCCATGCGTACAAGGCTTATTTTTGGTTCTATGTGCACTATGCTTCATCTACAAATGAATCACCAATCAATCCATAGAATGATCAATATGTAGTCCATTAATGAATTAAGTGATATTAGCTCTTCGATCCAACATCCATCCAATAAAAACATTCAATCGATCCATATTTTTTTAATTTCCCAACACTCATTATGGACCATGTCAACTTGATCATAAAAGTAACACCTTTACCAGATTGCTAATGCATTAAAATTCCTTTGAAGACAAACATGCAACCAAGACCATTCAAATTTGACCATATTAAATTCATTAAGATGTTCAAATACAAAGCCTAATTCAATTAATCAATCTTATCTTACTCCTTCGATGACCAAATCAATCTACTTATGAACATTACAAACCATTTCAATCCACTTCGATCACAACCAAACCTTGGGAAAATACCTTGGATCAGCCCACAGTTTTGGATTTTGTATCCCACAAGAAAAAACACACATTATTAACATTAAATTTGGGTTGAGGATGTCATTTTTCCACTGGGAATCTAGGAAATATTTAATGCAAACCCTGTTTTGCAGGAATTTAACAACATATATAAAATAACTAGGGGAAAAATCAAAATTCACTGCCTAAAAATGAAACCTCATGCATCACTGTTATAGCATCATTTCTCACCTTGACATGATTCATGATTGCTACATGGCTTTTGGGCACCCATTCCTACAGACTTGGACAAATTCACTTAAAAATAGTGTAAAATCCCTCATACGCGACTATGCCCATAATTTTCCGCGTGTATACGCGAGTTCAGCTAGACTTTTCCGCGTATGCCATTAAAATGATTAAAAAATATATAAAAAATCCCTAATTTCGCGCTGGGTTGATGGTTACTTAGGTAGTTCAACCACCCCAGCCCGTGGCCAACTGTTTCCAACTGCTGAAACTACTTGGAGGGACTATAAAAAGCCCTCATGTGTATTGGCCTAAGGGGGAGAGAGAAGTATTGATATTATACTCTGTTGGTATTCCCTATCCAAGTCTGATTCCCCGTGCCTCCTGCACTTTCCCAGTTCATTATAGGAAACCCTTGTTTCCTTGAGATATACATCCTTTATATGTTATCTCGTATGCACCAGTTTGGAAGGAGTCTTAGCGAGGCAAGGGCTGGACGGATCCGGACGACGGTCTGCGAAGGCCTTGGAAGGATCAGGTGATCTCTCCACTTGATTACTTTTGTACGTACTATTTATAATACAGAAGTATCATGCTGTTCCCGAAATAAACGTGTTAGTGTATGCTTTAATGTATGAGAATATTTGTTATACAAGCATTCATTATGCTTTATTTAATGTTTTATATGAATCTCACTAACATATAGAGTAGATATATGCTGTACAACTTGTCCTTTGTGCTGGTTTCTTCTTGTATTTCAGGTTAAGGAGGAAGGACGGTTGCAGGGAGTTTGGACTCCACGTGGATCTACTTCAAACGTAGGACCAACGGGTAAACCTCTCATTCTGCTCTATTTAGTTTTTCTGAACGTGCATGATTGTGTGAGTCTCTGTTAAGTAGTACGCCCCTGCTCTCTGGAGGTTGTATCCCAACCAACCTCTAGGGTGTTAATTCCCCGAAACAGAACTGGCGACTCCACTGGGGATCACATTCTTGTGATTCTCCTGTTGGGTTGTTTCAGTTGTTTGGTAGGTTGCCAACAGTTTTTTCTGTCTTTTGCAGTCTAGTTTGTTTTCTTGCAGTCAGTCTGAAGTCTTGGTGTCTTTCCCGGGCTTGTCTTTTTTGTTTTTCATTATCTTTCTTTGTATACGCTCTTTTTTTTGCACACAGTCGCGTATACACACGAGTTTGTCTAAAGGGACCCGCGTATACGCGAGTTTCCCTTAACACAGACACGTATACACGCTGGTTGCATAACTGTAAGGTTGCGTATACCTAGGCAGATTTTGAATTTTTAGGATTCTGGTGTTTTTGGTCCTTTCTGGCTGTGGAGGCTTGTGTCTACAGAGTCTCTGTACTTACTGGAGTGTGAAGGAAGTGGTTTCAAGTCTTGTTTCTCTTTCGTTTGTTCGAAAACTAATCTTTTTGGCAGAGTGTTCTTGTTGGTGCTGGCACTCCTGGATTGAGTTCCAAGATTGCTTTCTGAGCATTCTTGGCTGTTCTGCTTTATCAGAACAGAGAGCTTCTACTCACTGACTCGCTCCTATCTTTGTGTTGTGCTTTGCATTGCGATTTTTGCTTTGTTTTCGATTGGTTTTCTTGAGTTTCATAGGCTAGGGTTTTGTTGCAATTTTCGAAGAACTTTTCTTGTTTCTTTGGAGTCTTTTTTTGCGGCAAGTTTGCACTATTCGTCTAGGCTGCTTGGCTGAGTTTTTGGTCTTCCATTGCTCTTATTGATCTTGCTATCATTAGCTTTATAAGGTTTGGGAGCATAGTTGAAGTTGGTACTTGAAATTCGGTCTCGTTTTGGCTTGAATTGTGATAGTTGTGCTTGGTCTTTTTGAGCTCTTGTTTTATAAAACTAAAAAGCCCAAAAAACATTCGTTTTGCTTTTTGTTTTTTGCATTTCAAAAACTCAAAAAACATTTGGTCTTGTTTTTGTTTTTGTTGTTGCGTTTTTCATTTTCATTTGGCCATATCTTTTGGAGCTTTTGTGAAGTTTCTTGCTTCTAGTTTTTGGTTTGATTTTGAGGAGAAGTTGTCATTTGATTTCTTTTTCTTGTTGTCAAGTATTTTTGTTGTCTTATATTAAGAGTTCTTGTTTCAAGAATTGGCTTTCTGGACAACAAAAGATGAGTTAAAACTGAAGGAGCCTTTTGAGAAATTTCACCTTGTTTCAAGGGACTTTTTGCATCTTAGGATTTACATGCTTGTAGTGATTTGCATTAGGTGCATTGAATCATTTAGTTAGCTTCTTAGTTTTTGTGAGTGTGAGTTTGCAATTCGAAAAGAAAAATACAATTTTTTAGTCTCGTAGAACCTGTATAGAGATTACTTTTCATCGAAAGACAAAGAACTGCATGTGCATGCAGTCAGGTTTTTATTAATTTCTTTGCGTCAAAACACCATTGGTTTCATCTCCATATCCTTGTGACTTAATACAACAGCCCTTAAAATAAGCGATTTAATCTAAAATCAACTAGCAAGTTTTACTAAGTGTCAATCACCAACTAGCTAGGTTGTAGGGCCTTGGAATAGGTGAGTGGAGAGTTAACTCTCCAAGGCCGCTCAAACAAACATAGAAGTTGATTAATTGAGCGAAATCCAACTTCGTGAGGTGGACTGGGAAAGCTCTCATCCGAGAGTCAAGCGCGAGGGGAAGTGAAGGTTGAGAAGAGGGATACCCCCCCTCCGATTAGCTGAATCTGACCTCAAGACCGTTCCGCCCAGCTTCTGATACGGATTGGTGTCCATAGTTGCCTTTCCTAGGTTCCACACAGGTGACTGCGGGGGGGAATACCCGTGGTACCTGAGGCAGACGTCGCATCACTTTCAGCAGTACTTCTGGGGGGTGCCCTTGCGAAGCTTGGGTGCTTGAGCCGGCAAAGGCTGTCGTTAGGAGGTCGGCGTAACTGTTTCTGATACCTTCGCTAGTTGTTCTGGGCCCTAATCATCCCAGACTGCTTTCGAAAGGCCCTATACTTCGCTTTTCTGTATTTTGGTGTCCGGTCCTCATCACCCAGAGCGGAAATACTTGGAGGCTGTTTGCTTGTTGTTTCTCAGGGATTTTTATTTTAGTGAGTGCTCTTTGCTCCTAGCTTGCCTAGCTTTTCACTTTTTTTGAGTCTAATATAATAAATCTTTAAAAGTGGCGGATCAAGCGCCTCGACGTTCGAGGAGAATCCGGGGGTTATCTCCCGAGAGTGCAGAGCCTTCTTCGAGAAGGCGTAGGAGCGATTTAGCAGGTGGTTTTCACCCTGTGGAGTCTAACGTTGTGGAGAGAGATCCTCCACTAAGGTCTGAAGGTTTCGTTGTTGATTCCGGTGTCGGTTCCGAGAGGAGCGTTCCGCTCACCTCGCGAGTGTTGTTTCCTCAGGAAGAAGATTTTCAGATAGAAGATATAGCTGAGCCTGCAGCTACAGGTCCATCTCCTCTTCCTCCTGATCATCTGTTTGTTATTCAGTACGTCGGACCGGAGTCTGAGAGACCGCCGGATCTTCCATATCTTTCTTATCTTTCGATGGCCACGACTGGGAACGCGGCTTCTACCGTGAGTGCTGCGGGCATTCAGACCCCTGCTTCTGTCGAAGCATGGGGCACTCTTGCTCTATCTTCGATTGCTTCTAGCACTGCTATGTTTGGCTCTGGGTTCACCCAAGCATATGCTTCTCATTCTGGTCCCTTCTGTTCAGGGATGTCCATTGCTGGAAATCCCTCTTTTTCCTTTACCGCCGGTGCAACTAGATCTACGCCCATGTCTAACATGGCTAGTGGATCAGCTTCGTTTCAGGGTTTCCCCTTTGGGACTGGGCACATTCCCAGTCCCAATCCTTCTTTAGGGTCGTTTCCTCTTACATCCCAGACCCAGAGTTTCAACCCTTGGTCTGGGGGGCAAAGTTCGGCTACTTTTACGGGATGGAATCCTATGTTTGCAACGTCGGGGGCAGGGAATCAGTCCTTCGCGGGTCATCAAGGGAATGCTTCTTTCCCTTCTTCGAGTGCTTATCAGTCTTTTTCTCCTTTGTCTAATGCGTGGAACCCCTACCACGGGCTTTCCTCTTCAGTCAATACTTCAGCGGGGGGAACTAGTCTGGGTTTTGGTAACTCGGCGTGGGGAGGAGGTTCTTCTCCATTTTCTACGAGTCAGTTCTGGTAGCCTGGTGCCTCATCAAATCCAGGCTATTCTTTTCAGAATGTTGGAAATCCATCCCATCAAGGATGGAATTCTCAGGCTCCGCCTCGATTACCATTTCTGGCAACGTTAAACTTGCCAGACTTGTCGAAGTTAACTAATGACCTGATTCGGTATAGTCCGGGGTGGCCTCCGGTTCCAACCAAACTTCCTTCAGACATTCCTAAGTTTGAAGGTAAGAATGGTGAAGATCCGGCAGACCACATCACCACTTTCCACTTATGGTGCTCTTCAAACTCTTTGATCGACGACTCGATTAGATTGAGATTATTTCAGCGCACCTTAACTGGAAATGCCGCAAAGTGGTATATAGAGCTCACTGGGGGCAGTTTCGCCACATTTGGAGAACTGGCTGTCACTTTTCTTAACCATTTTCAGTTGCCTGTCAGATATGAGGCTGGGACCGAACTCTTGGCTAATTTTAAGCAGGATGAGGCAACTCACATTTCTGATCACATTCAGGAATGGAGGAGAAGGAAGAGGCTTATCAAAGCCCATATTCTAGGTGAGTTCCTTATCGAGTGGTTTTTGAAATCGCTTCAGTCAGACATTTCAAAGGATGTATCCCTATCAGGGGTATATTCAGAGGAGCAGGCCATCTTTAGGGCCCAACAGTTAGAACTGATCTATTCTCAGTCTGGGGTACTTTATAAGTATTTTCCCAATGCTCCTCGCTCCAAGTTGGATTTATCGAAACCCAAACCTGGTCCGCATGGTGACGGGCTTGTTGGATCGGTCAGTAGTAGTGCAGCCAGCCTGCTTTCTCAATTGCAGCAGTTGTCTTTACAATCTGCTCCTTCTGGTCAGGCTGTGCCTGCTGATTCATCCCCTTCCCAGCCTTTGTCCATAAATGCCATCCAATCTTCAGAACCCAAAGGAAATCAACAATCCGATGGGAAGAAGAAGGGACGTAATAACAAGAAGAAGGGAAAGAATGGGAAGGGAAATGCAAATAAAACCAACGAGCGTGTTGGTGAGGGCCAAAAGGAGAAAAAGAAAGTGAAGTTTCCATGCAAGCTTTGTGCTGGAGACCATCTCACACACCTTTGCCCGAAAATTCAGGATGCTCAGCGCCTGTTATCTCAGCAGGGTTCTTCTAGTTCCCAGGTTGTGCTAACAAACCCTTTTCCCCAAGGGCAGCAATTAATTGCTGGCGCGAATCAAAATCCTGGGGCTTCCTCTGGAGGTCCTCAGGAAGGGGAAATTCCATCGACTATCTTTATGATGAGTGCTCACGTGGATGTCGCTACGAGATCCCGTGATTATGGCGGAGAGGAATCTTTGAAAGCTAAGGAAGTTCCTGATGCTACTGAGCCGCTTCATATCAACGAGCGGTTGTTGAGTCTATGCCTCGGATGCGAAAGCATCTTCTAAGGTGACGATTAATCGACGAGGCACTTGAGAACACCGATTGTAGAAGATGCGGCGCGAGTGCTATGCTATAATGCACTTGCTTCAGAGGTACTCCAGTCTTGTCCAGCTCAGCGCAGTGCTTTGCTCACTACCATTGGGGCTGTTGATACGAAAAATTCTCTTCTGATTACTTTCGATATGACTAACTTTAAGAAGAGACTTCCTCATCACATGGCATTTCATATTAAATCGTCGTATCGAAAGACCAATATCTTTCGAACGGTGGTTGATGAGGGTGCTTCTACTTGCGTGATGTCTCTCGCATGTTGGAAGACACTTGGATCTCCCAAAGCTGTTCCATCTAGCACTGTTCTTACTGCATTCGATGGTCATTCTCACAGACCCCATGGTATTGTCCCGGCTTTGCCCATCTGTGTTGGGGGCAAAACCGTTAACATAGAGGTTGAGGTAGTGGATGCGGCCTTGGACTACAACCTTCTGTTGGGGAGGAACTGGATATATGAGATGGATGCTATTGCATCCTCATTATTTCGAATTGTATGTTTCCCCCACGAAGGGAGGATAGTCACGGTGGATCAACTGGATTGTCCTCCTGTAGACCTGGATGCGCCTTCTGACTCATCTGTTCCTAAGTTGGATAATACTAAGGCGCCTGTCGAGAATCTAGGAGTTGGAATGTATTCTTCCTTGATGGGTTCTTTTGATCTTCCTCCTCCTAAGGTGTCTATTAATGCTATTTCATCCTCCAAGGCTCCCCTTCGAAGAGAGTTCTTTCGAACTCATTATTTTTCGGACCCTTGGACCTTACCTTCCCCAACTGCCACTCCGGAGGAAGGGCAAGTGGGTGGAATGGCATTCCCGATTTCTGCAGCTGAGATTGCATATCAGTCTGTTGTTGACACTGCAGAGTCTGATCCAGCTCCTCTTTCGCCGGAAGAGTTGGATGGTGATGTGGCTCTGGCTTGGACGCTTACTTCTTCTTCTGCCCAGGATTGTCTAGATACCACTCTTCCATCTGAAGAGGCCATCCTGGAAGCGATGACAGGTATAGATAGACCATGGGATGACTTGCATCATCGGTCTTACTTCCTACCTGACTTGAGCGAAGTCGAAACAAGTTTTCCAAGTCCTCAGTCTCCTGGATCTGTTCACCCAGTCTTGAGCCCCTTAGCACCAACACAGGTTTATGCTGAAGGGAACATGGCTGTGATCTCTCCTACTATCCCGGTGAACATCTCCAGGAATCCCAACATTGTCGAGAATGTCTTCATTGGAGCTGAATGTTCCCGTGAAGAGATTCAAATCTATACCGAGCTCTTCAAAGAGTATAGGGATGTTTTTGCTTGGTCTTATGAGGAAATGCCTGGCATAGACCCATCTATTGTCCGACATGGTCAGGCATTATGGCCGCAAAGCGGTGGCCAAGCTTAGTCCGGTTAATCTTTAGGAAGGCTGGGCGACTATCAAAGCTGAAGTTGAAAAGCTGCTTAAGGCGGGATTCATTTTCCCTGTTCCTCTGACTGAATGGGTTTCAAACCGCATTCCGGTAGATAAAAAGCAAGGAACGATTCGAGTGTGCATCGATTTCAGAGACCTAAATAAGGCATGTCCAAAGATAATTACCCCACACCATTCATCGATCAGATCATTGATGAGTGTGCCGGTAACGAGATTTTCTCCTTCATGGACGGTTTCTCCGGATATAATCAAATTACTATCCGTCCGAGAAGATCAACATAAGGCGCATTTATTTGTCCCTTTTTGGGGTACGTTTGCATATAAGAAAATGCCTTTTGGTCTTAAAAATCTTGGGCTACCGGCGGCCATGTCTTACGCCTTCACGGCATCAAACATACATGAGGCATACTTAGATGATCCCAATTTTGCTCATTCTCGAAAGGGATCGTCATCCCAGTCCACCTCAGGCAAATATTTGAAGATGTCGTTTTTTATAAAGTCGTTTGAATCCAATTAAGTGTGTTTTTGGCGGTAACATCTGGTCGGCTGTTGGGATTTATCGTGTCTAGGGAAGGGATAAGGGTAGATCCCTTCAAGGTTGAGGCAATACTTCGGTTGCCTCCCCCGTCTTCAATTCGTCAGCTTCAAAGTCTCCAAGGGAAGTCTAATTTTCTTCGGAGGTTTATCGTCAACTATGCTGAGATTACAAAGGGATATATGAGACTATTGAAGAAAGGAGTTCCTTTTCTTTGGGATGACTACGCTCAACGCTCATTCGATGCCTTGAAAAAGGCATTGACCTCTGCTCCTCTACTGAGTCCACCCGATTATAGCAGAGATTTTCTTTTGTATCTGGCTACAGCAGAATCTACCATTGGTATGGTTCTGGTTCAGGAGGATGATGCTCTTGTTGAGCATGTTATTTACTACCTTAGTCGAGGACTAGTAGGGCCTGAACTGCGATACACCCCGATAGAAAAATTAGCCTTAGCAGCAGTCCATGCTGTGCAGCGACTCCGGCATTACATTACTCTTCGCAAAACTTATGTCTTGGCGGCTGCCAATCCATTTCAGTTTGTCCTCAGCAGGCGAGTGATTGGGGGCAAATATAATAGATGGATTGTGATATTACAGGAATTCGATCTAGAGTTCATGTCTGCCAAATCCAAGAAGTCATTAGTCTTTGCGGAATTGATCTCCGAGTTGCCTTGTGGTGAAGAGATGATCTATGATGAGTCCTTTCCGGACGAACACTTGTTTTTAATCTCTCCACAAGATCCTTGGTATGGGGATATCATTGTGTATCTCCAGACTGCGAAGTTTCCCTCTTCTTTTTCGAAAGATGAGCGTCGTAAGCTGCGTCACTTAGCTAAAAGTTATCTGATTATTGGTGATGCTTTGTATCATCGAGGGGTTGATTCGATCCTAAGACGCTGCTTAACTTTCGAAGAAGCTGAGGCTGTGCTCAATGATTCTCACAGTGGAGCTTGTGGGGGTCATTTATCAGGGCTTGCTACAGCCCAAAAGATTTTGCGTGTTGGCTACTTCTGGCCCTCGATTTTCAAAGATTGTATTGAATCGGTCAAGAAGTGTCATCCTTGTCAGGTGTATACTCGAAAAATGCGCGCTCATCCAGCTCCGCTTTTTCCAGTCGTTACTGTCGGACCCCTTACAAAGTGGGGTATGGATTATACTACTTGTAACCCGCCTTCGGCAAAAGGTCACAAGTACATTATCGTAGCAGTAGACTACTTTACGAAGTGGGTCGAAGCTATGCCTACTTTTGGGAACGATGGTGAGACTGCAGCTCTTTTCTTCTTCAATCAAGTCATTGCTCGTTTCGGTATACCCAGAGAGATTGTCACTGACCATGGCAGTCACTTTCAGAACAGTATGATGGCTGAGTTGGCTCTTAAATTGGGTTTCCGGCAGGAGCATTCATCTCCATATTATCCTCAGGCCAATGGGCAAGTGGAAGCCGTTAACAAATCCTTGAAGACAATTATTCAACGGACAATTGATAAACATAGATCCAACTGGCACATTATGCTATATCCTGCACTCTGGGCATACAGGACGTCAGTTAAAACTGCAACTGGCTTTACTCCGTTTCAGTTAGTCCACGGGGTGGAATCAGTATTTCCCATTGAATGCGAGATTCCTTCCCTTAAATTAGCTGTTGAGCTTCTTCCTGACACTTCTAGTCTGGCAGAGCGGCTTCTTCATCTGGAACATCTTGATGAGCAGCGTCGAGATACCGCCACGTTGAACGAAGTGCATAAAAACCGAGTCAAAGTCTAGTACGATAAGGCGGTTAAGCCTAGGGTCTTTTCCGAAGGTGACCTTGTTTTGGTCTATGCCCAAGAAAAAGATGCCTTGGGGGCAGGAAAGTTTAAGTCGATGTGGTATGGCCCCTATATCGTCAAAAAGGTCCTTAAGAAAGGAGCGTACACCTTGGTTGACTTCGAAGGAAACAAGTTGTCGGAGCCCCGAAATGGGCTCTATCTGAAGAAGTATTATGCCTAGGCTTTGGCCTGGCATTTTGCTTTGTATATAGTAGTTTTTGTCTTGTACATATCTGTTTGATTTTCGATTTTTGATGAGGTGGTGATGTTTTTGATCTGCTTTGGCAGGTTGTGTTGATGTCATGAGTCATTTTGGTTTCGCCGATGGTGCTAGTAGACACACCCGGAACTTAGCTTCTGCGGCTTGGGTGCTTCATTATCCTTCCGGTCAGCTGTTGGTATCAAGAGGGGTCTGCATTGGTCCTGCTTCCAATAACGTAGCAGAATACACTGCAGTCATTCATCTACTCTCGGAGGAAATATCCTTGGGTGTTGATTCGTTGGTAGTTTTCTTGGACTCCCAGCTGGTGGTGTCGCAGTTGAACAACACTTATCGGGTACGAGATCCAATTTTATTACGATTGTTCTTGAGGGTACGTCTGTTACAAAGGTCATTTCAATTTTTAACATTCATTCATATTCCTCGAGCTGACAATTGGTTTGTTGACTCATTGGCTAATCAAGCTTTAGATTGGCATATTAATCATTCAATACAATAAATTCTAATCATAAAAAACATCATACATTTGATACATTTATCACATCACATCAAATATCGCTGTATATATATCATCGGAGTGTCAAAAACTTTACAAAATTTGGATCCATAATCTCGTACAAAACTTGGGCTTATGCCCCATCATGTTCAGTCTCAAAAAAGAATATACAATCATCTAATATATAAAATCTGTCTACTCCTGAGGACCCTGCCCAGAAGTCGTGTTCCTATAGAACATAACTGCAGTGGCCACACGGCGGAATAGTCTAACCCAGTCCCGGGGTACTCCTACAACCCGTCTCTGGACGGCTTCCGGCAAGTCCTCCACGGCAGCCATAGGGATTTGGCGGGTCAGTCCCTCCAAGTTTCTCTGAACGGCCTGGAGAGTCCTGTCGGAATCCACTGTCTCCGCCTCACCTCTGCGGCGCTTGTGGCGCGGTAGGCCCTCAGGACGAACTGGTCCAACATCTGAAACATGATCATTTTTAATTGTCAGTCATTATGAATCCAATCCAAAAACATGTTTGTTTTTCATTTTTCCATACATAAATTGAAAAAATCCAAAAAAAATCATATAAGTCAAAACTTTTTGCAAAAAACTTACCGACTGCTCCCCATGCTGCGCCGGGTGGAAGTACTAGATCTGGATCTCCTCGGAAATCCATCCCAGCATAGGGATAGTCGTCCACTGTGATGATCTGTTCTCCCCACCATAGGAAGAACTCATCGTCCCACGTGGTTCGGGGTACTTCGCTGCCCCCCAGTATCTTCATCATGTCTGCCCAACGGGCAATTCTTGGGTCCCGCGGGCTGCTGATAGTCAAGATGACTCTGGGTCTCAAAGCTGGAACTCTCTCGAAGAAGAATGTAGTCAAAATGGTACCATAGCCAAAGTGTTTAGTTTTGGTCTGGCGAATAGAAGTCAGCTGTTGTTTCATATTCAGTAGCAGGGCTGTGCACCAATCGTAGACGTGAATCAAACACTCTATAGCTATACTCATTTGCGTCCTGGACGCCTGATGCAGTGAGGCATATCCTGCCACTCTGCCGATGGTGAACAGGAGGATCTTCATGTGCAAATCCCTGATATCTCTAATAGCAATCTGCGTTCCAACTTTCTTGGAATTATCTACGCAATATAACTGGACATAATCTTCCACAGTTAACCCTCCCAAGGGTTTTCCGTGCAGGTCTACTGGGTCTCCCCTCCTGGAGAGTCCAGTGATGAAATATATATCCTCCACTTCTATGCGTAGAGGCATCTGATCAATTATGAAGCAATCCTGATCTGGTTCCCAGTAATTTACGAGCATTTCAAGCAATCGCACATTACTTTTCATATTAGGCATTTTAAAGAATTTGAACAATCCACAGTTTCAGAGGACATTTTGTGCTGCGCGATCCTGCATGACCTCTTGGTCTATTGCGCTATGCTCACGTTCCCTCCATGAGATGGTCATCCTGAGAAATTTCATCAAAATTTGCATTAGAAACACTTTTTTGAAATCGGACCTGCGCATACGCTACTTTCCCTGTGCACAGTCGCGTGTATACGCGACTTGCCTTCATTGAACCTGCGTATGCGCAGATACGCATTTTTTAATAAGGGTTTCAAGGCAAAAAATCACTTAATTTTAATTTTTAAACGGACAAAATGAATCAACGGGATGATTAAGGAGCCTACCTGAAGTTTCGCTGAATTCCGACGGTCGGTTGTTCCTGATTTGACGAAACAAGTTTTTAGCTCCAGAGCTCTTTTTCCAAATCAGCTATGCAATAATGAACCAAATGAGAGGTAATTTGTGTATTTATGGCTAAAAATTGAAAATTTTCGCAAAAATTTCCTTATGTTTATTTTTTCGATCTATCCTATGCTGTATAACTCGATTTCTTGGAAGTGCCCAGTTTGGTATGTTTTCAGGTACATTTTGACGATTTTGAGACTTTTCCCGGTTTTTGACCCATGATTTTCGACTCTTCACGGCAGGTATATGATCTTCACTGGCATATAGGTTAGGGAATCACTTTCCATTGCATCTTGCATACTAGCCTCCATACTGATCACTTGCCTTAGGGTCGATCCCATCAGGTCATGAGCATTACACCCATTTCACTCGCCGATTTTTAATCATGACTTGATGGTAGAGCCTTCCTTTACATGGGCTTCCTAGTTAGTTCCTCGCTATCACTTGTTGCCCATGTTGCTTTTTATGTAGGCTCGGGAGTCCTCTTTAGTCCCGCCATGTCTTTCGTGTTGAAGCTTCATTCTTCTCCTTCATCACTTATCTTTTTCTGGCTTATACCCTAGAGGCTCCCTGGTGTCGTTAAGTTGTATTACTGCATTGCATATTGGCTACTTGTTTATCCTGGCCTTTAGCCGGCTTCATTTGGACTCGATGTTTAAGCCAACTTTGACCTTGACTTTCTGTACAAGTTAACCAATGCATGCACTTAGCTATCACGACTTGACACCTTTGTACCCATGGATGGAACGTTCCTCTGAGTATCACTGACCAGTTTTCGCCACCTTGCATTGAGCATAGGATTGTTCCAATCCCCGGAACTAGTGCATCTGCTTTCTTGATACTCATTCTATCCATTGTACCATAGCATTCTTTTATTCTTTTTCAGGCTTATTATGAAAAAGACAAAAAAATTAAATATAACAAAAAGAGCGGGAACATGATGTATCTTCGTTATTTTGATGGCAGTACAGAGTCAGTTTTGTCGCCCTTGAACAAAGCACATATACTTATATATATTTCCTTCATTTGGGATGGTTCTAGTTTGACCTAGGTTCAGTGGTTATCTCTTCCAATCATATGGAGAGTTTGTTTTGCCTCCTGCAAGACAGACTTATACAGTGTCACTTTTTACTGCCATGGTCATCACAGAGTCGTGCTTTTGTTCAAGGGAAGTCTAGCATGAGTCGGCCATTCTGCGGTGTCTCTTGACTCATTATTCAGTCGGCCTTCCCGGTCTTGTCAGTATCATGTTCTATCACATCAGATGTTTTGGTCTTCTGCTCGTGCTGGTTTGAGAAGGTCCCCATTGACTTCTTGCCGGCGGGTTTGTCTCTTATCGGCTACGACACATTGCTCTGAGAGCAAACCTAGAGCCACACCTTGGGCCTATTTCCATCATTTATAGGTGACCTCGTGCTCAGCATTTGATCATCATCATGGGTCTTTGACTGAGTGGTTTCCCCTGTGTTCGACGTCAGCACACATTATCACACTTGGGATTCGTGCGGTACCTTGATTTCCATTTGACCCTATCGGTGGATTTCTCGCCTCTGTGTCAGCTTTCATTATTGGTTGGTTCAGAGGGTTTCTTCCGTGCGCTAGCTTCATCTTGTGCATGTCGGAAACGTACTTCGGTTTTGGTTCCATCACTCTGCTTCGTCCGATTCCTTCCAAATCTTGGCCTGCGGGTTACACTCGCGCTGGACTGATGTGGGATGCCTTAATGCCTTCCTTCCAGCAGATCTTTTCCCATCGACTCCGACTCATTGCTCTGGGAATAAGATCTAGAGTCTTTTTGTCAGTACCTTAGGGTTTGCAGTCATCAGTGGCAGACTCTTCGCTATCGACAGTGAGGATTCATCATTGCCTCTTGATTGGTAGATTCTTTCAAGTGTTCGACTTCACTCATTCATTCACACTTGTCAGATTGTACTGGGGCACCTTGACACTCATTATCATTATCGGTGGGTTGTCTCGCGTTGGTTAATGGGAAACATCATTGCCCGGTAATCCAACGATTTCTCACATGGTCGACTTCAGCTCATTTATTCCCATTGTGTAGAATTGTGCCGTTGTGATCGGTGAAGACCTCGGGTTGTATCAGCATTTTTCGGTTCACTGTTGACAGTCCTTTCAGTTTCTGCCAGTGTTGCCGTCCACCCTTATATGTTGCAGTTCAGCACAGCAGCATCTTATATGTTGGTCCTCGAGTTGCGTGATTGTACCGTTTGATCTACCACTTATGATCCGGTACTTGGAGATTCAGTTACTTGATCAGACATCCAGTTGCACCATCTTTTGATCAGCTTTCTATATGTGATACTTGGACATTGATACAGACTTGTATTTCCGGGCCCTGCTCAGATGATTCACTATGTACTTTCAGTTCAGTTATACTTGTATACATATTGGATCTATTTCAGTACTTTCCATCTGATGTATTTTTGACTGAGCATGGGTATGCCCGCCTCAGCATGAGTTGACTCTCTGGTTTCTTTCATTGGTTTTTGGCAGGCTGAAATCTGGTGAAGTCCTCTCTTGTCCTTACGAAGTTCTTTCTATGTGCATAATACATTTCGGCCATCATGTACCCCTTCTGACCTCATATATTAGGGGGCATCTGTTATAGCATCATTTCTCACCTTGACATGATTCATGATTGCTACATGGCTTTTGGGCACCCATTCCTACAGACTTGGAAAAATTCACTTAAAAACAGTGTAAAATCCCTCATACGCGACTATGCCCATACTTTTCCGCGTGTATACGCGAGTTCAGCTAGACTTTTCCGCGTATGCCATTAAAATGATTAAAAAATATATAAAAAATCCCTAATTTCGTGCTGGGTCGATGGTTACTCAGGTAGTTCAACCACCCCAACCCGTGGCCAACTGTTTCCAACTGCTGAAACTACTTGGAGGGACTATAAAAAGCCCTCATGTGTATGGCCTAAGGGAGAGAGAGAATTATTGATATTATACTCTGTTGGTATTCCCTATCCAAGTCTGATTCCCCGTGCCTCCTGCACTTTCCCGGTTCATTGTAGGAAACCCTTGTTTCCTTGAGATACACATCCCTTTATATGTTATCTCGTATGCACCAGTTTGGAAGGAGTCTTAGCGAGGCAAGGGCTGGACGGATCCGGACGACGGTCTGCGAAGGCCTTGGAAGGATCGGGTGATCTCTCCACGATTACTTTTGTACGTACTATTTATAATACAGAAGTATCATGCTGTTCCCGAAATAAACGTGTTAGTGTATGCTTTAATGTATGAAGAATATTTGTTATACATGCATTCATTATGATTTATTTAATGTTTTATATGAATCTCACTAACATATAGAGTAGAAATATACTGTACAACTTGTCCTTTGTGTTGGTTTCTTCTTGTATTTCAGGTGAAGGAGGAAGGACGGTTGCAGGGAGTTTGAACTCCACGTGGATCTACTTCAAACGTAGGACCAACGGGTAAACCTCTCATTCTGCTCTATTTAGTTTTTATGAATGTGCATGATTGTGTGAGTCTCTGTTAAGTAGTACGCCCCTGCTCTGTGGAGGTTGAATCCCAACCAATCTCTAGGGTGTTAATTCCCCGAAACACACCAAAAACAAAAGTTTTGCAAATTCTCCCAAGGGAAAATAAGCAAAATTCCAAACTTTCCAGTCCTAAAAAATCAACAAGTCCTAAAATTGTTGATATTACTGATGAAGTAGCTCAATATTCCAAAGATGCATAGAAATCTAATACTGCTAAAGCCTCTAATTTAGTAAAATCAACAAATTCTGATCCTAAAAGCCTTCTACTGATCCTAAATTAGTAGATCCAAAAATTGATAATTCAAAAA